>CM073590.1:112566099-112731099 GCA_037074705.1 Zhengitettix transpicula
TGCAGAATTCCTGCTAAGTCCAAACTTGGACTTCAGCAAAAAATTTCAAAGTCCAGAATTTGTAAGAGCAATTGGACAGAGTTCCGCCATCCTTGACTGATCAATTATATGAAATTCATTTAAAAATCAGCACCTTGGGGCTCACGTGGTGGGGGAATCAGATTAATGCAAGGTTGTTAGATGACAATCGAATCGGAAGTATTGAAAAAGGTGATCTTCAAAATGTGATTTATATGCTCAGATTAGCGATAGAGTGATTAGGTTTGCACAGAAAAATGAAGAAGCATTTTCTCCACCAACATATAGCGAAAATTATTAAGCACGGAAACATTATTAAAAAATTGTAAGCTAGATAGCCACAGGAATAGTAAGAGAAAGCACAGATTACATGGTCAACAATATCAGAAATTTTTAGATTTAAAGAGGAGCAATCATTTATTGTTGACAATAAAAAGGTAGATATTTAAGATAGAAATATGCAATGAACGGGAAATGAAAAATATAGCTCATTTTCCCAAATTTTCTACGTAAGAAAATATAAATAAGGGAAAAGGGTATTTATTGCACTATGAAGTTAAAATACACAATACAAATGAACTGTTGAAAAGGCCAATGCATCACACTAAATTAATAAAATAAAGTAATGAGTTGCGAATAGGAAATTTTCACATTTTCCTTAAGCGTTATATATATATATATATATATATATATATATATATATATATATATATATATATATATATAATTAGAACTCTGGAAGTTTCTCTCCTGAGGAAGGAGGCTCCTTACTAGCCAGCATGGCATTATATCCACTAAATTTAAGGTAAGCCTGCAATTCTCTGTCCCTTTTTCCTATCCATTTTAATTATGTATATTTATATGTATGATTGTATATTTAAAGTAATTCCATTAAATGTTTTTCCATAAAGTTATGTACATATATATATATTTTGTTTTCATGAGTGTCGTGAGTTTTATGTTATTCTTCAGTCTCAGATTATCTGTACACAATTAATTACATAATTCAATATTCAATTATACAACATTTGTGATTTTTAGAGTGGCAATTTGATCAAGGTGTACTCCAAGTAATTTGAATGGTTATTCTAACTATTATTTCAAGACTGTATTGAAATTCTTAATCTAAACAATGGATGCAGAGGGCTAGATATTCATCTTTGACAAAGTATTACAAGTTTATAATACATATATATATATACGGGGTTGAGATGCAAGGTGGGAGTTAAATGGGCGATAAGGAAAGTGTGGGATCGGGAAGGCGTGAGCAAACAAAGAAAGTTCAAAAGGAGTGAAAGGCAAAAGTGTGATTTTATTGTTAGGAGTGACCATATAGACAATATAAATATGAGTGAGGATATAACATTGTCAAAATAATTGTGGTCATTGATGTGGAAATGAAACAGAAAGTTTGTGGCTTACCTTGAATTGAAGCACGGTGTAGCCACATGGGACTGAAATATGTATATATGAGTGATTTATTTATGATTTCTTTCAATCATTATGCTATTCAAAATAGCTAATACGTTGAGTGTTTCAAAATATTTTTTAAAATAATATTTATGTTGTGTTGTGTAATTGTCTTACGAATAATAATTTTTTTTAAAAATATCAGGGCAATAAATTAATGTTTAATTACTTAGCAAGTGTAATTAACCAACATATGAGGCGGTTGATGCGGAGAGAGCTATCCTGTTTCTGAACCTATTTGAGTTAGAGGTTTTTAGTTTTTGCTCCACATTTATGTCAACTTATATCCCAGGATTCTACCTGCTGCCAGTCTTGAGCATTGGATAAACTACACATGGTATTGAGAAGATAGACACAAACTTCCCTAAACCCAAGTTACATAGTTTTTGTCAAAAATGTGGGATAGCCCACTCTCACATTAACTGCCTCATATAAGAATAGTGTTTGATTTTAACTTTTGAAGAAGTACTTCTGAATCTTGAGATTGTTTGGATAAATGTTGTGTGTGGTTCTATTATTTAGCTTCACTTTTAGCATCTACTGGTTAGAATTAAATATTTTCAAATTTTATGTTTGTATATTATAATACTTTTATTTTTATTAAGTACAAATGTTTTTAATTGTTTTGCATGGCTCAAAATACCATAATATTAATTTTTAAGTTCCAAGTGATTGAGAGTGTAAAAATAGATAATCTTTATTTGTGTGAATTGAGGTCGGTTTTACTACCAAGCTTTTTCATTTACTCACTATGAAGGAATTATAATATAAGAAATGTTTATATATATATATATATATATATATATATATATATATATATATATATTGTACTTATTCCTTAATGGAAGTTCCTAATACTTCATTCCCTCTACTCTATCCATTCCTCCACTAAAACTACTAATTGTCCACAATTATATTTGCCTGGTCAGGAACTTGACCTGGTGGCTGAGATGGTTAAGGCGTCTGTGTACTGAGCAGAATATGTGGGTTCAAATCCTGCCTGGGTCAAATATTTTCTGTCTTACCTTCTTCTTCCATCCTTCTCTCTGCTTTGAACATATGCTTTTCTATGTGCGTAAATCTTCGCCTGAGCATATAAATTCACATAAAGCGCAATCCTCCTATTTCTCCTATTTATTTATATCCTTCCTCACTATCCAAGTTTGAATGTGACTTTGTCACCAAATGAGTTCCAATTCCTTAATGGATTCTCCTAATATTGTGTGTGTGTGTATGTATATATATATATATATATATATATATATATATATATATATATATATTGTAATAGTGAGAATGTGACATTGTCAAAAATATTGGTATGGAAAGGACAGAGAGATAGGTTGTGGCTTACCTGAAAGTGAAGTACGGTGTCGCCATGAGGAACTGAAGGTTGTTCTTCAAATTTTCGGAGGCTCTCAGCCTCCTTCTTCAGGAAGGAGTGTTACACCATTCCGTGCACCGGCCGGCTGCGGACCTTCAGTTCCTCATGGCGACACCGTACTTCACTTTCAGGTAAGCCACAACCTATCTCTCTGTCCTTTCCATACCAATATATATATATATATATATATATATATATATATATATATATATTCTGCTGGTGTACAGAATATAAATCTCTTTCCTGAAGAAGGGAGCTGGATAGCCTCTGAAAATTAGAACAACCTCCTTATTCCGAGTGGCAATGCCAAGTACCAACTATCTCTCTTCTTACCATACCAATTATCTTAATATTATATATATATATATATATATATATATATATATATATATATAGTAGCAGATAGCCCTTCGGTTGTTTTTTTATCACAATTTAGAGCGTTAATATGTAGCGATACTGCTTTGAATTTGCAGACCTGTTCAGCTCTCTCAAAGTGCCAGATAATTTTTTATTGTAAGAAATTTTCGAAACTTTAAAAAAAAAACTCCAGTAACTTTATTCTTTGAGACACGAGTTTACATATGTCTCAGAGCGTGGTTTTGACCTATATGACGTGTGGCTTTAAAGTACCATTTCTGAACTACTCACTTTTTAAACTCTGCGTGCCTTGTATTGAGTAAGCTCATGTTTCGAGAGCTACCATCTCAGCAGCGACCACACACTGAGTAGCTGTAACAGACTCAATTTACAAATGCGAACAATACTACTTGTGCTCTAGCCCTGTTTGTTGAGTCTAGCCTCCAAAGGAGAACTTAACAATATACAACTTATTTAACAACATATCCAAATTACTCATCTATCAATGTTCACTCTCGTATGTACATGTGTGTGTGTGTGTGTATATATATATATATATGTATGTATATGGAAAAAATAGGGATATAGTTAATAACTTAACCGAAATTGAAGCTCGATGTAGCCACTCTAGACGGAAGGATGTCCTTCAAGTTTTCGGAGGCTATCTGCTCCTTTCTTCAGGAAGGAGTGTTACAATCTGTCAACTAGCCTGCTGCAGTTATGTGTACAAAATGCTAATACATTAAAAGGAAAGCATATGCTAAGGCGTGTTAATATTCTTCAATGAAAGCATATCTTCAAGGCATAGAGAGGAAAGAAAGAATAAGGAAAGACTGAAAATATTTGGCATGCAGGAATTGAACCCGGATACATTTGTTCTTAATGCAAAGGCTCTACCAACTCGATAGAGTTGTATTCCCACCTTTATCCTATATTTCTATCTTACCTCAATATCCAATGTGACTTTGTTACTTAACAATAATCCTTAACATTGTAATTATTCCATAATGAATGCTCCATACTCTTCACTGCCTCTACTCGAGCCATCTACTACGGTAATAAGACTGGCTATATTTGCTAGGGCTGCAGACCGGCGAATAGCGAAAAGCAATTACTGGCTGTGATGTATATTTTCAGTCTTTTCTTCGTCCTTTCTTCACTGAAGATCCTTGTATATTAAGGAAAATATATTAAGTTCAATATGACATTTCTATTTAATTAACAATTTAGAACAGTAGAGAGAGGCAGGGTAGTTAACTTGCCTTAATTAACAGTCTGCATGAATTCAGACCTACTATCCTGATGCAAGGGGTGGGGCCCAGGTTCTCAAAAAATTAAAATTTTTATTCATGCATAGAGTGAGTGGATCCAACATTGATTTAAGGTATGTTGGATACCCTGTCTCTCTTTCCTATCTAAATGTGTTTTTTAATTTGACCTTGTCACATTTTCCTTTATATATATATATATACATACACATATATATATATATATATATATATATATATATATATATATATATATATATACATATATATATATATACATATATATATATATATAAATAATATATATATATATATAATATTATATTATATTATATTATATTATATTATATTAGTAAGGATGTAACATTGTCAAAAATAATTGCAATATTGGTATGGAGAGGACAGAGAGATAGGTTGTGGCTTACCTGAAAGTGAAGTGTGGTGTCCCCATAAGGAACTGAAGGTATTTCTTCAAATTTTCGGAGGCTCTCAGCTTCCTTCGCCAGGAAGGAGTGTTACACCATTCCGTGCACTGGTCGGCTGCGGACTGCTGAGAGCCTCTGAAAATTTGAAGAAATACCTTCAGTTCCTTATGGCGACACCGCACTTCACTTTCAGGTAAGCCACAATCTATCCCTCTGTCCTTTCCATACCAATCATGCAATTATATATATATATATATATGTATACACTTACACAGTCTGTTAATGATTTTAATTAGTTTACAAGTACCTATATTTTAGAGTATTCAAGATTTCTGAAATACTATATTGTAAGGAAACGAAATTACTCTTAATTGGAAATAGTTGCTGATTTTATTTGTAATTTTATTTGTTTCTAGGGTGATTTTTCCTTTAGTGGATTGGGTGACAAAACTCACAGCACAGAATTTAGCAGTGGCAAATCAGACAGTAAGTGATATTTTGTAGTTCACAATTTTACTGTATACCTTCAATATGTATTTCCACATGAACATTCAAATATTGGTTAATAGTATACATATGTACATACTTATATACTGACTGGCCAGATTATTATGACCATACTATCAGTATATATATCAGCATTTGGTCCATCTTTTTCTCTTCATTACTGGAATTTGAAATCGTGCCTCATGAACGATTGTTGTGAATCCAGCTCTTTCAACTTTTCCTCACAAATGTTCAATTCAATTGAGATCTGGTGAATGTGAATTCAGAGATTATTTGAGTTCCACGATTAGATCTACAGTAATTTTATTCTCGTTGCTCTCTTTTGGACTTGCCTGTCTCTGATCAGTTCTGTCTCATTAACTAGTCAATGACTCACAACTCGTGTGTTAGAACTAGTTTTGTGGCTTATAGTCCAGTCTAAAATCTCTACAAAATTTAACAAATGTAGACTGATACTTACTTCAAGCACCAATAATCATCCTATGTTTAAAGCCTGTTAAATCACAACTTTAAAGTATTTCAAATTACATTTCCTTAAACTTAAAGAGTACCATATAAAGCCTGAATACCATAAAATAATGCACCTATATGTACTTATATCTCCATAAACTAATCACTTTTACTGACATGGAAAAACCACTTGCTTCCCTTTTTTTATTTGTCTGACCCTCGAGTGACTTCAATGTAATATTGCCAATTTACCTAAAAGCATCAGGTGGTCATAATAATGTGTGAGTGTGTGTATATGTATATATATATATATATATGCAAGAATATATGCATATATATGTCAGAATAATTAAAACAATTGGTATGGAAAGGGAAGATAAAAAGTGGGCAATTTACCTGAAATTGTCGCAATTCAGGTCGAGAGATGTCTTTAAATTTTTTGTAAGTATTAGCCTCCTCCTTCAGGAAGAAAGCACAGCCTTGTGCTGGCCAAGGTAAGCCACCAACTTTCTCTCTTTCCTTTCCGTACCAATAATATCTATATATAGTTTATTTTTTTTAAAAAAATGAAGTGAAGCTATACTGTGTCTTATTCATATAAGATTTAAATTTTATACAGAACTATGATTCAACTTCACAATTTCATTATCATACAGTTTTACTAACATGTGCATGTTATGGTTATGAAGGTATTAACCTATAAAGTATCAAATTGAGATTGTATGTAAAGAGGGACTCGTGCTGGGGAAGCTTAAGGTTTGAGTCCTAAAATGCTAATTACAATTTCCAAGATTTTTTTTAACTAATCAGCTAAATAGCTGACTAGGAATAAAATAGAAAAACTTCATTTTCCCATTAGATTAAATTTTCCTTGATGATACACAAACTTATTCCTCTAATATGTATATCATTACACATAACCATAAGATATTTTGGGCACTTCTTCTTAGTGTTTTAATCCATGTAAAAAAAAATATCAGGACAAATCAAAAGTGCCACCTCACATTTGCCTACCTGAACTTGTACCTTATTTTTATTTTAAAAAATATGTCACTTACTGTAAAATAAAGCTTTTACATTTTTCCTCTTGTTTTTAAGATATATAAAATGTGTAATATATTCAGATTGATGCATTTATTCCATTAATATTCAGTGCATCAGAATAACATAATTGAAGCAATTTAGTAATTTTCCAAATGGCTCATTTCATTTGTGTTTGGATACAATGCCATAATATTTATAAAAAATCATTTAAAAGATTTCCTAGGCAATAAAAGTAAGATCATGCAGAGCTGTGTAAAAGTATAAGCATATAAGGAAGTCATGATACAAAAAGATGGAAAGTTGCAACAATTACAGAAAGTCACTGATGAAAAATGAAGCCTTTAACTCAATTATCAATGAGTTAAGAGCTGATGGAATATGTTCGAAATCTGTAGCATTTTTTATCTCGTTGACACATATACAGAATATCAGGATAATATACTTCAATATATCCAAGAACTATTGTATTATGTGCCACAGAAATTTAATACTATAATGGATTTGTTACCAATCATTAGAATGACAGCTAACTGTGGATTAGGAGGTGGTTAAAGATATGCTAATTCTGTCAACACAACTGGAGGAGGGGTGAGGTGCAGAGTGGTTACTGATTTGACTTTAATATTACATTATTAGCTAGAGAAAAAATGTCAATTCTTCTGGATACGATGGAGTAACCAACATTCAGAAACTAATAAATTGAAGGAATAGACAGTCAGAAAACAGTCAATTTTTTCTGTCTGCATGTAGACCCCAATCAGGCATATAATGATGTAAGCACTCAGGAGTGAAACTAGGATTATTAAATAAGGTTTGTTTAAATATTTCTGTTATTTGGCTGTCTCTTCCTTTAATTTATACTATATTTTCAAACAAATGAAAAACTTATTAAGTTATTATTATTATTATTAGAAGAGATCTGAAAATGGCTAGTGAAAATATATGTATCAAGGGAATGAAAGTGTCCAAGTTTTGGAATGACAATTTCTAATACAATTTCACAAAAAAGCAAGTAAAAAGGATTTGAAAAAATAAAATACCTACTTACTGTTTTACTTATAATGTTAACAAATATAATTACAAATGGTATAAAATATATTCTGATTTAACCCTGCAATGGACTATCAGACTGTAGATATGAGTACAACAAAAAATTATTATATCAAAGTAGTCATAGAACTAGCATGAGCAATGAGTATTTGATGCCTGTAGCAATTGCATTTGCAAAACTATTTGACAACATTAAGACATTGGAAATAATTCCACTCAAAGACTAATGTGACCAAAAGCCATACATATATCAAAGGAATGCAGTGATAGAATTATAGGAAGAGATATTAATAATATAAATTTAAGTTATCTGACAATAACACAATATAAACCATATACATAGAACAGAAATACCATGAGTAGCCTTAACAGTAGATCAGTTTTGTGTAACAAGAAAGGACATGTGAAAGATATTACTGGATTTTTGATAAAGCTCAACAGAAGACTAATTATTATGTACAGTATTTGGAGAATTTGAATTGTATTAATATTGCATACATACTAGACAAAATGCATACACACATTTTGCCTTAAATGTAATAATGTGATATTTTAACCTGAGGTCCTTCCTCTAGATCCATGACATATAAAGTCATAATTTTCTTCCCTATGCTATGATTTGTTTGCACAAGATCAAGAAAGCTCTCATCCTCAGCTTAGCTGAACCCAATAATCCAATGTCTGTAAGGAAAGCAGACTCTCATGCTTATTCTCTGAAGTAATGTTCCTCATTTTGTGGACATGGACATTGTTCATTGTTTAAACTGCCAGTGTGTAACCAGTTCCTTTATAAGACATCATTTTCTAAAGTTATCATTATCTCAGCCCATTATTCTGTCCTTCTGCTTACATCAATTTATATAATGTGTATCTTCCCACACTTCGTACAGATTCTTTTATAAATAAGTCAATAGTACACTGAATAATATTTTTTTAAACCATAAAATGCATGATAGCACACAAAATGCAAGTAGTATAAAAAAAATTGTATGACATACAGGGGATTAAAAAGAAATGGCTGATAAACCAGTGTTATATTAGAATGAATAATTACTTTTAAATGTCTCTGAAAAAGATACACAGTAAGGAAAATAGATTGTCAATAAAAAAGAATATTGAGAACTGGAACTTGATAGATAATCAAGTGGCAAAGTTCAGCTCAGTTTGACTGTAGATTCTTCTGTGCCAAAATATAGATATTTCATTGCAAAGTTTGTTCTGTAGATTCTATTTCAATATTAAAAAAATTAATTAACACCATTGGTTGGACATTATCAAACTAATCAAAATTAGCAGACTTCGAACTTTAGTAATCAAAATTAATTTGTTAAATCACTGTCAATGCATACATAATTGATCACTTTCAGTATACACAGCAATGTTATGTACATTTAAATTTTTCTTAAAAGAGAATCACTGTGTTGAGTATTAGTGAATAGATGTTTGTATGATGTAGTAATGTAAATTATACTCACTTTGGCATATTGCATTATAATGGAGCTTGTTTATTGAGTTAAATAGCCTTATTTAAAGCTTCAGTTGGCAGTAATGGATTATGGTTTGACAATATGCCTTTCTCCTCCCAGTTTCAGCTGGATCCATTTCAGAGGTGGACAGGAGGGCATTGGTATGTATAAGTTAGACAAACTTGAATGACAACTCATTTTCAGTGAAAAGCATGGGGCTCATTGGCTAATTTTGTTTGTTTGATTTTCCCTCCTTGTAGTGTAGTATTTGGTATGCTTCCAGTAATGTGTTGTATTATTAATCTCATGTTTTATTTTATTAATAAACATGTTATTCAATTATATGTAGTGTTTTTCCCAAAGTTCTTTTTTACCAATCAAATTAATAACATTTCTCTTATAATTTGCACAAATAAATCAAAATAACCATGACATAGTGATGCTCTATGAATTATACTTATATATATATATATATATATATATATATATATATATATATATATATATATATGAATGAAAATACATAAACATATTCTCAAAAGTATGACAAATATAGTGATTACTTCCAAATTAATTACAACTACCAATTACAAATTTATTAATTTTGTTTATCTATTGAATAATGAAACATCCATTTTGTAGATAAAATAAAATTGTTAGTTTGCCAATCATGTTTGATTTTTTTTTAAAAAAAAATAATTAAAGGTTGAATACTGAGCTCCAATTAAAAGCTTTTATTTTGTTTATAAAAAAAAAAGATTTTAAAAGTAGATATATTATGAGATATCATAAAATAAAGATTTCTACTCTAGGATTTATATTAGAAAATTTACTGGCAGGAAATCTTCATTTCCTGAAACTCGAAATTGAACAAATGGCTGAATGATAAAATTGATTAATGCCATTTGGTAATTTATGTTCCCAGAATTTACTGTTCCTGAAATATGCCTATGGTGGCATGTTACATTTACTTCTATCTTGCTACTAAGTAGCATCCAAATTATAAATGTGTTTTATGTTACCCATATGTTGTGTTTAAAAAAGGTTCAGAGAATTTGTTATAAATTCATGTAACTTTTATTTAATGTAGTATTTATATTAAATTAATTTAGAATATATTTCTTCTGCCTTCAGCTATTTTATTTTTTGTGCAATATTAATAAATGTATATCACTTATGTGTGTGTGTGCAACTCTATCTCCTTTGCTTGTTTTATTTGTGCAAATCTAAAAATGGTGTTATTTTTATGCTATTAGCTGTATCATTCTCTGCTTCAGTATATATAATTATTTTGTTTGCTCTTGTGCTGTCTTGGAAATATCTTTGGTTTTTGTTCTGTACCAATTTTTTTTACTAAAAACTTGCATAATTAGAATTGATTATATAGTAAAAGAAGTACAAATCAATGTATACTTTTCAATTAAACTCAATTATTGGTAACTTATTTTGTTATTTTCAAATTACTGATTTTTCTCAATTTTTCAGGCTGTAACATTTATGTAATATGTTGAAATTATAACAGTCTTCGTGACATACATAATATATTGAGTTCTGATGCTTCCATGATGTTGAATGTTTAGTACTAAATTTCTGGTTAATTATATACTTATTATTTATCATATAGTAAATTGGCTCTGTCTAGCTGCCATACTGTTAAAGAGCCAGATGGAGACGACCTATTAACTACTGAAGACATAGAAAAAACATAAAAAAATTTTCACTGAAAACTCCAACTTTATGGAAGCCACATTTATCCCCATATAAATTAACATAATATGTTTTATATATATATATATATATATATATATGTATGTATAATTAATATGGACAGGAAAGAGACAGGGTGTCAATGGTTTACCTGAAATTGAGGAGTCATGTCAGGCAGGAAATGTGTTACTTAGTGTTATTGAACAGATTCTTGTTTAAAATGGTGACACTGGTTCTCAATTTAAGCTAAGCAATTAATACCGTTTCTGTCACCTGTACATATTACTCATATAATTAAAAAAATAAACATTTACTATTACATTGGTTATCATCAGACTAATGAATAACTTCTATTGTCACTCTTTTAATTATGAACATAACTAAAATAGCTACTGTGTTGTATGTTGATGTATGAAATAATTGCATAGCAACTTTGTGTAACAAAATTTACATAGCTTAATGCAAATATTTCTTTAACTGATATTTAGAATCTGGATTTATATCAACTCAATATAATTGATGTTTCTTCATCACAATTGTTTTACACAGAATGCTGACCTGCCAGTCTCAACTACTTTCGCTGGGGGATTACGATATGCTGCTTCTTACAGCCCCCATCTTCGTCGTTCATTACCTAACATGGCCCATCCAATGAGCACAGAACCTGCTAAAATTTACCCCTACCACCTTCTACAAATAACTAATTATCGTTTACCTGCTGATGTTGATCGTCTAAATCTAGAGGTATGATTTTTCAGTTGATTAGGAAATGATGTGTGTTTATACATACATATAAATATGTCTATATATATACACCAAGTAGAGATAATATGACACTGTCAAATTAATTCATTTGCATAGGAAAGATGAATAGAGAGCAGCTGACTTATCTTAAATCGAAAGTTGGCATTGTCAGGCTGGGAAGCAATAAGGTGTCAAATTTTCAAGAGGCTAAGCCCCCTTTCTTGGAGCAGTAGGATTAAACATTGTTATCCAATCATCATGTCATGAAATTGATTTTCAACACAGTGACGCAAACTTTTGATTTAAGTCAAGTCAGTCGCTAACTGTCTATCCCTCTTTCCTATCCAATTTGCTGAGTTTACATTTTAAATTATTATAAGTTAAATTCACAGTGTCAAATTATAATGTATTTTTACTTATGTTCTTTTGTTTGGCATTCAAAACTAAAAAAATAATTTTTGTTTTACATTTCTTCAGTTTGTTAAAATCTTATTGTTCCCTACATTTGTGTTTGCTTTTGTGTGATTAAATACAGTGTATTTGATATTTAAAAGGGAATGATGGATTTAATATTGAATTATAGTCTTCAGTTCAAGTATACCATTCCTTGATATGGGGAAGAAATATCTGTAAATTGAGAATTCATTTCTAGGTGAGGGAGCACAGGTATTCAAAGCAGAAGTAGTAATTTACTGACATACAAACAGGAAACAGCTTTGTTCATCTTCGTGGAATAAGGAGCTTCAATTATTCATGCATTTACTTGTGGTGGATTTATGTGCCTATGCTCTGAACCAATACTCCTTCTTCACTGAAACAGTCGATTATTGTTGGACATTTCTATCACTACTTTCTCATTTTCAATTAACTTTTCTGCCTTACCTCCTTTTCATTTTTTCTTGACTACTTTTATATCACATTGTTCTTCTCAAATTAAACGGACATTGAAATCAAATTACTATGTGAAAATCAGTTTATATAGTTTGAATGTGTGAATGAACTTTATACTCTATTTTTAGGAAAATAATGTGCAATAATAGCAAAGTAAACAAATCAATCATAATCATATGTTAATCATATATTGTGCTGTTCATGTGGCAGTTATAATTTTCTGGTGGACATTAAATTTATCAAAGAAAACATTATCTATCCCCAGAAATGGTGAAAAAAATCTGTAAATGTTGGTTTAGTTAATTTCATTTTGTATCACATTTCTTTCCTCTCCAGTTTAAATGTATTGTTAACAATCCTAATTTTTATTTACAGAGACATTTATCGGATGCTGAGTTTGATGCTGTATTTCAATGCACACGTGTAGAATTTTATAGAATGCCGCAGTGGCGAAGAAATGACCTTAAACGCCGTGCTCGCTTGTTCTAATGTTTTATATATTCAGCAAGTTGAAGAAATGTAATTTTGTTATTGTTTATTTATTTAATGAAGAATGTTGTATAAATACCATGTGCTTCTTAATTTTAACTATTGATACAGACTTATATCAAGACTTGCATTTTTTTAATATATTTCAATCAAATGCTAATTCTCATATTAATTTATTCTGATATATTAAACATTCTTTTAATTTTGCATTAATCTGTCTATGGAATGTTTTACAAAAAAGGGAAGGTTCAATATTATCTGTACAATTCAGCACCAGTAAAAAATCTCTGTGTTTACATAAGCATTTTTTCTTTTATAAGATTTTTTTTTTAATAGTTTCTGTGACTCATTATTGCAAGTTTCTCATGCTCAATAAAACTTTCCTCATGCTATATTCAATTGACATTTCATGACCAAGTTATGTATATGTTACAACTAGTACCCTAGCACTTCTTTCAGCCTATTAATATATTTTTTAAATGTTTATAGATTGTTAATGATTGAGTTTTTAACTTTTGTAGGCAGTTTAATTTTTAGTGGGTGCATGAACATTTAAATTGCTTCTCATAATAAACAGTGGGACAAATATTGATGGTGCTTTTCAAGATTCAGCAAGTAATAGAGATCATTCCATAAGAAATAAATTAATTCTCAATTACAGTTGTAAATCAGGGCTAATATTGTGTATGTTAAATCTCATGCCATTGCAGAATTTTGTGTTTATATATATATATATATATATATATATATATATATATATATATATATGTATGTATGTATATATATATATATATATTTGTGTGTGTGTGTGCGTGTAGTGTGAGTGAGAGAGAAAGTAAATTTAAAATAAAAATCAATTTAACTTCATTCTATGTTTTAAATTTTGTACAATTATCTGAGTTTATCATCACACCATGTTACTTAAAATTTTAAGTCATAAAATTGTATATTAGTCAGGGACTTGGTGCAAATAATTTGTATTGAATACCTAACATAAATATTAAATTCAGTAATTTAAAAATAGCAAACTTTTTAGTTACTTGTCCATATGATGATAATTATAAATGAAAAGTTTAACAAAACTTTAATTTTGTGTAAATGTCGTAAATATTGCAGCTATGAAAATGTATAAGGCTTATAAAAGTTCACTAAATGGCTAGCATTTAATTGTTCCTATGTTGTACAAGTATAAGGGGGAAAATTCTAAAGTTGTGAAAATAAATGCACTATATTAAGGCTTTGGTGCTAGTCGGGGTTTATTTTATTTAGAATTAATTATTCATGTCTATGATTTATTAAATAAAAATGACAAATTGTAAATAAGTAGTATACATGGATTACAATTTTCAATGTAAAGATTTTGTATATTTTTCCTTTTTCTAATTTGATAGTGATCAGTATAATTAAATACATGGAACAAAAAATGTTAAAGCACGTATGGTAGCATTGGCTAAATAATTGACATATGTGTGTGTGTATATATATATATATATATATATATATATATATATTCATACATAAAATTGTATAGGAAAGAGGGATGGACTTACTTTGAATCAAAAGTATGTGTCGCCAGGCTTGGAAGCAATAACATGTCTTCCTTGCCTGACTACTCCAACTTTCGATTTAAGGTAAGTCAGTCATTCTGTATCCGCCTTTCCTATCCAAGTTTGACCTTGTCATAATTTCCATAAGTATATATATCAATTAATGAATAAGAAAGATAGCCAATTCAGACAAAAAGGGTAATATAATATTTATATTACCTTTATTGTCTGAATTGGCTATCTTTCTTATTCATTATTTTCAATCAGACCTAAAAATATTTAATTTATATATATATATATATATATATATATATATATATATATATATATATATATATTTAATTGAATCCAATCATTCTGTTTTGTTTTTCTTATTTAAAGCTCACACTAGATGTGTCAATATGATTGCGATATGCACACTGACCCTTTCATTAAAATTTTGGGTTTTATGGTTGTTTAGTTTCAGATGTTGAAATATATAAACTGTCACTATGAAAACAAAAAAGAAGGAATGTATTATTTATTACTGTTACACTACAAAGCAGTTTTGTCAAATGAAATTTTTTTTATAGAAATGTCTCTTTTTATCAAAGCATTCATGAACATTATTTTTGGAAATGTTACTTTGAATATGTTTATTATCTGGTACATGTGCTAATACTTGACTCAGAAAACAACCCCAGGTATTTAATATTAATATGCACAAAAGTCATGTAATCTGGATAATGGACTAAAATGAAAGATGCAGTAAAATTTTCCAATTTTTTTTTAAAAAAACTATTGTCTTAAATACTGGCTATCTGTCTGCATTTATTTGTATACCTAAGCATACTGCACTATACTACTAAGTATTTGATGTAAATGAGTACAAGAAGAATATTCATACATCTTAAACTTTAATAATATATCATATATTTGTAAAGAGTTAGCTACTTCAAGCACATATACAATTTTTATTTATGTTGTTTTAAAGTTCTTTGAAATGTATTACTTTCTGAAATATAAGAAATGCTACGTAATGTAGGTTGTTATCCCTAACTTTTCTTTTGCCATTGTTTACCTTACATTTTTACAGACTTTAAACTACTAAACTTGTTTTTGAAATTAAATTATAAAGTGGTATATTTATTTTTACTAAGATTTTGCACCTCATTCCTGTTGACCACACACTGAGCAGTCAGTCAGTATGAAGTGCACAACTATCTCCTGAAAGAAGCTAGTGTATGAAAACCTTTCAAAGTTTTTTCCTGTCAGACATATCAACACCAGCCCTTAATTTCAGGTAAGCCATTATTCTCTCACTCAAATTACTAGATAAAAAATTGAGTGCATCCAAGTATATAAATGTTACTTATTTATTGCTGACTAGCACACAGTACAGACCTACTTTCCAGAAGAAAGGGGTTCAGACCCTTGAAAATTTGAACATTTTATTTCGTTCCAGCGGACTGCCTATTATATTATTATTATTCCGGCCAGTGCACAGAATGGTGTAACACTCCTTCCTGAAGAAGGAGGCTGAGAGCCTCCGAAAATTTGAAGAACAACCTTCAGTTCCTTATGGTAACATCACACTTCACTTTCAGGTAAGCCACAACCTATCTCTTTCTCCTTTCCTAACCAATATTGCAATATTGAAATATTGACAATGTCACACATATCATTACCAATATCATTTATATATTTATACATACAACACTTAAGGAAAATGTGACAAGGTCAAATTATATAACACATTTAGATAGGAAAAAGAGAGCGAAAATGACTTGCCTGAAATCAATAGTTGGTCCAGTCTGACAGTGAATACTACAAATTATTGAATTGAATTCATGTCAGAACTTCTCTCCTGACAAAGGGGGTTCAGGCCCTTGAAAATTTGTGGTATTCACTACAGCTGCTAGACTGGTCCAACTATTGATTTTAAGCAAGTCGGCATCGCTGGCTCTCTTTCCTATCTAAATGTGTGTGTGAGAGAAAATTTGAAATCTTCTTACTACTGTCTATTTTTTCTATTTAAATGGTTTTTAATTTGACCTTGTTACATTTTCACAAGTGTTGTGTGTGTGTATATATATATATATATATATATATATATATATATATATATATATATATATATATATATAGTTAAGTGTACATTAGCATGGCAATGTATTTGTATGTATGTGCATGTATTTCACTCTTCAGGCCAAACTTGTCAATATTTTTATTATCAAAGCAGAATATTTCAGTTCTATTGTGCAACAGACAGTTTTCTGAAAATGGGACTATTGTGAGATCAGAAAGGTACATTATTTTTAGTAGTGATGTTATAACGATAGTTCTACTCTATTATTAAGGTATACATTATTTATATTTTTTGATTATATTAAATATTTAGGACATTTTTGAGATCATATCCACAAAATGGTATTCTAAAGGATAATATAATGTTAACAGAAGCAAAGTAGGCATTTGTAGCGATAAAACAAAGGGATAGTAAATATGATTATTTTATGTATGTATATAATTGTAATTATTACAAGTAGAAGAAATGATTTTGATCGGCTGACTGGGAATTTGGCAGAGCTGAGGCAAAGATACGTGAGCCGTCTTTGAGTAACAAGGGTCCTAAAACCCAGACTGATTTGGAATGTCCATATTGCGGTAATAAGTGGGGGAGTCCTGCTACTAAGGATGAGTGGACAGATGAAAGTTTGAAAGAGAGAGAAGTATGAAATTGTTTTTGGCCGTAGAAAGTTACTGGCTTGCTGGTGGTGCCTGAAATTTAGAGTTTTTAGTGGAGTGGAAAACCACTGGAAAGGGTGACTTTCAATAAAAAAAAATTTCAACATTGGACCGCGGAAGCAGACAATGAGTGGGACATTTCTGGTGACGCCACCTGGACAATACAAGAGTATGGTATTGTAAACCATGTCCAATTTGCCTTGAAGTGACCAATTTTTGGTTGGAGATTGTTCAAAAGTCTATAAAATATACTGCTCGATGAAAAGGCCCTAAAAAACCCCCCGAGGTTAAGTTTTGTGTTGCTTTTTATATTGTTAGATTTAAGTGTTTAATTTTTAATGTAATATATAGTTAAATTTTAATTTGTTTTTATTCAATGTCACATCCATATAAACAATAATTTAAAATTATTAGATAATAAAAAACTTCCCACAGTGCTGATACATTACAAATTTTAAGTGTTGAGTTTATTACAAATATCTTCTGAAAATTATTGCCTAATTGAATACCCAAGAATTGAGTGGCTGTTGATTTATGTACGGCCAATTCAGTATTCGATTGTTAGTTTCATTTACGACAGACAGTACCATCTCTTTATAGTTAGCTGTGAAGAATAAGTTTGTGTCATCATGGAAGAGATAGTGAGATAATATTGGGTTGCAAGTTATTAATAAATATAAGAAACGGAAGAAGACCAAGAATGCATCCCTAAAGGACACCACATTTGACCACTTCTGGGCTGGAGTAAGGGTTTCAGCCTGTTGGAGTGGTGAATTCAACAAACTCTTCTCTGTTTGTTAAATTTGATGTAAACCAGTATCGAAGAATTTCTGAACAAATGTCATATAATATTTGTGATATTAAACTTTTCCTAGACACCTTCATTTTAGTTGAACAATTTTGAGTGCTAGTAGGTACAATGATTTAGATTTATTTTGTAATCAATTCTGCTTAAATATTTTTTTCTGGTGCACTTTGTATTCAAACATTCTTTCTACTTCAAATGTACTGTAACCTTCTTTCAATTGTGGTATGTAAGACACAAAATTTTATTGGAGTTCAGCTTTAACTTACTTTGTTATCATAGGTTTTCTTTTTGTTAAAGAAGATGGTAGGTTGAGTATAAGTAAATTGAAAAGCCCATGAATGATTGCTGATGTGGGTAAAAGCTATTTACATAAAAATATTAATTATAGTCTGTAACTTATCAGGCCATCTCATCACTACAAATGTCTTCGATGACTTGAACCAGGAACCGTATCTTTTGAAGATGTGACCTTTGATTCTATTAACTGTTTGTATTTTATAATTTCACTTCTTTTTCCCATGATCTCAGTCCTTGGACTCCAGCTTAAAACTGACCACCCTTCCAAGCCAGCTGTTCTCCAATTGGTCTAAAATAACCAGACTCCCTCCCTTCCACAGCTACCCGCCCTCACTCAGATTTTCATGGGAGTCACGTTACAGTACCTACATAAGTTTGTTATTATATGAATAATTGTTATGTCTAATAAATTAAATTTTCTTATTTTATGATTGTTGTTTACATTTTTTATTTACTAATTTTTTGAGATCAGAATGAAATAATCAGTATATATACCTTTATTGTTTTTGTCAAGTGTTGAGATAAAATACTTATCACGTGCCTACTTGGCAGAGTGGTTTTTCCAGTTTTGGGAATGATTATTTTTTGAGCCAACTTTCGTTGTTTTGGGTAGAACCCAGTTCTCAAGATTGTGTTAAATATAGTTATGTCCATAATGGCTCGGGGCAGTAATTGCCTTAGTATCTTAGATGTGATGAGGTCATAACCCAGGAATTTCGGGCTGTTGATTATATGTTGCACTTTTTTATGTGATAACGCCTTAATGGGATTATCCAGTTGCATTGGAGCGTCATCCACAGGGTTTTGCGATAACTGTGGACAGGTATTCTGTGAATGTTTTCTCTTTTCTGATATCAGTTCTTGCGCAGTTGTGATCGCTTTTATGAATTGGAGGTGTTCTGGCTTGAGGTTGAAAAGGAAATTTTCATATACAGAACAATGAATGGAAAATAATGTAACCAACATTTATTGCTTTACATCTAACCCAGGTGCACTGAAATGTATTGAAAGATTGAATATGCTATTGTAGTTTGCAATCTACATTGTTCAAATTATACTGGTTTTATTAAAAAAAATACAAAAAAACTTCCTCAGATTTGTGGAAAGTAAATTGGAAATCCCACAAAACCTATGAGAATATAGTTTTGCAAGTCCTTCAAGACTATTTGCCACTTTATACTCATTTGAATATTTAATATTGATTTTTTTTGTGGATATATATAACCGTAAACAAATATAATAGCCAAACTTGCCGAAAAGATTTGCTAATTATCAATTAATGCAATTGGAATAATATATTACTATGTTTCCCTCCTATTTGGGACTTCATCAGGTGAACAATAAAAATATGTAACCTTAATTAATATTATAATCTAAAATAATCTTCAAAGATCTTAAATATTCTGATAAATTTGGCTTTGAATACTTCTAAAATTTCCAATGAATATGTTCATTACCATTATACAAAAGAATTTTGATTAAATTTTAAATAGTCACTCTTCCACATTTGCTGTAAATGAAATATTTATTTATTCATTCGAATATTATTAAATTTAGTCTAACAGAAAAAACACTTCCTTTCAATTTCCAAGGTCAGAATTGCTAAAAATGTCTTTGTGTTTATTTAAATCCTAATTAAATTCAGTTCAATATCTACTGCTGGGTAACCTGTAACAACGAGTAATTAAATGTGTGGTATTTGTAGTCTTTATTGTATTGTATGTATTTAATCCAGAAATCTTGATATACAGGAATATGAAAAGTCATATTGTGTATTGTGTGCATGAAGGTTACTGTTCAGGTTGAACCTGTCACAGTTTTTATTAATCAGGCAGACCATTTCCATTATGTATATGCAAGGAACAGGAAGTATCCCAAGCTTCCTGAAAATGAGTCTGGTAGGAGATTGGAAATTTACATCCTTTATCATTTTTAGAATATTTTTTTTTTCAGAGTATCTACTTAGTTGTGATGATATCCCAAATTATATTAATGAGTTAACATAAGTGAAGTAAGTTGTCCGAAGAATGGCAATACCACAGATTTTATTCAAGACACTAAATACATAAAAGATGGAGTTCAGTTTATTATAATATATTCTGTGTATGTTCCATTGTAAATTATTATGTATCCAAATACCCAAGAATTTAGTGGCTGGTGAGCTGTTTACCACACTTCCTAGTTTTATACAGTCTAGTTTATAATATTGCTCTTTGGAGGGGTTAAAATGCATAAAAATTGTTTTGTCTGTCTTCAATAGAAGCTTATTTGTAAACAGTTAGTTTCATTTATGACAGAGAAGACCTTCTCTTTAGCGTTTACCAGTAAAGAGTAAATTTGTGTCATTGGCAAAAATAACTGTCATTTGTGAGGCAATGTTGGGTGGCTAATCATTAATAAATATAAGAAATAGTAATGTACCAAGGATAGATCTCTTAGGGACACCTCATTTGACCACTTTAGAACTGGAGTAGGCTTTTGAGCCATCAATAGTGGAGAATTCAGCAAACTGTTTCTTATTAATTAGATAATATTTAAATGAAACAAATTATTTTTGTCTGAATGAAAATTAATAATAAGAAAGATAGCCAAATACTGACAAATTAAGTGATAATACCACACAATGTTTCTGGGATCCTTTTCCCTTTCTTCAGGTGGTAAGAAGAGCCTAGGGCAATAAATCTGCACTCATCAGCACCTGAAGAAACGGACAAGAATCCCATAAATGTTTTGTGGTATTTATATTATCACTTATTTTGTTTGTATTTGGCTATCTTTCTTATTATTAGATTAGTCATTACATGTCTCTCTGATTCCCATGTCTTACAGCTCATTTAGGCGGATTGAAAATGGTCCACTAAATCAAAAGCCTTACTTAGATCTAAAACCAACTATTTGTTATTAAAGGCTTCCAATATTTTGTTCAAAAAAGTATGAAAAGCTTAATTGACTAATTTTTTTTCTGGACCCAAACTGATTTCTGTATAGTAAATTATTACTTTCAAGATTGAATGCAACTTTTTCAAGGATTTTATGTACACCTTTTGGTATTGAAATAAGCCTGTAATTGTTTACATCAGATAGAGATTCTTATGTAAGGGAAAATTTTTTGTGTTTTGAATATGTCTGGGAATTCACCAGTAAATAGTGAGTCATTAATTATATCTCACAAGGGAGCTACTATATGTGTTTAATAATAAAATCAGGTATGAAATCTGTACCAGATGTCATAGTTTAACTTGGCGTTGATTATTTTTAATAGATAGGTGTAAAATATTGTGAGTTATCAGACATTTTGTGTGAGAAGTGATCATGCAATCTCAGTGAAATAATTCTTAGGGTTTGTAATTTTTATTTGCCATTGTGTTGTGCTATTGGTTTTGTTGCCTATTGTCCGTTTTGTAAAAAGTATAAGACCGAACGTAATTAAAAGATTTAAATTAGAAAAAATAGGTTGGTCAAATTGTTTCTAAAATAATTTCCCTCGTGCCAGCATTTTGGGGAACTATGCTTTAATTATCGAAAATAAAATTGTTAACCTCATAAGCATCGCCTTATATGGTGTCAAGTTTTATAATTAAAATAAGCTCTGCTAATGAACAAATTTTTCAAATTTATTATTTTACGTCTAGCTTCTTTTTAAAATTTTAAATGAACAGTATGAAATAAACACGTATAACCAATTTATATCTCTTTCAGGGCATATTGGCGACTGGATCATAAGATAATGAGCGACTACTATTCTATTTATTAAAT
This sequence comes from Zhengitettix transpicula, assembly GCA_037074705.1. Taxonomy (NCBI): domain Eukaryota; kingdom Metazoa; phylum Arthropoda; class Insecta; order Orthoptera; family Tetrigidae; genus Zhengitettix; species Zhengitettix transpicula. Next base: position 112,588,505 of record CM073590.1, read on the forward strand.
ATAACTTAATTTCTTAGTTACATTATTTTATCTGTGAATATGAAAATGTTTGTAACATCTGTGGGAAATGAAGAGTGGGGGAGATGTAGAAAGAGTGAGAGCGAGTGAGTGTGTGAGAGAGTATTATGATAGCTACAGCTGTCATTTTGCACTGCGTAATAGTGTCTTTGTCAGTCAATGTACAATGGATCTCAGTACATCGTATTTGTATACCATAGTGAGACTGCAAAACTACGTGGCTTATTCGTGAAATTGTTTGTGATTATGAGACATTAAAACCATTGATAATTATTATTTAATAAAGAGTTAGGTGAACTGCGCATTTTTATTTTTGTATGACATTTGTAAATCTAACAGTAATTCGAATAAACATTATAATAAATTTAACTTTGCGACTCTACTTTAATAGATTATAAAACAGTTGCTATCGACTCCTGTAGTAATTTAGTGAAACGATCAGAATTAAAAACGTTTATTTTTTAAAATATATTAACGAAGTTTTTATTAATTAATACAATGGTTTTGAAGTCCTTGCTAACCATTGCATTTACTAAACAAAACTATCGAGTCAATATTTTTTGGTAAAAACAGAAAAGTATATTTTTGTCGGAAATCATGCGTGAAAAAGTATTTTTCTTTTACTTGAGCATATACTTTTCTATGCAGTTATTGTTTTTGTTCGCAATTGTAGGATAGTACTGATTTCAGACTGGGCTTTGCTTTGTGTCCTTGAGAACTATTACTTTGAAAACAAAGGAACTGTGTAGAAATTTAAAAGTAAATTGATGTAGAAATTAAGGCAACAGAATTTTTCTCTAGCATGTCCCAATACTAGAGTTTTCTATAGAAAATACCGATTATTTGCAACATTTCAGAAGTGAAGAATTGAAATAGATTATTAAAATATACTGTTAAATTTATTGATAACACTTATAATAATCCTGATTTTACTTTCAAGTCTATTTAAGGACCTGTGAAATATAAAATTTGTAATATATATTTTCTTTCAACAGACTCGTCTATATCCAATTCATTTCAGTATAGCATCATTTGCTTTTCATAAGTTACATTGTTACAACGGTTTCTTTTGAGCATTTAGTACTATTTCGATGTGAACTTGCCATTGATACGTGTTCTTAAATTATTTCTTTAGAATAAGTTTTAAAAATCTATTTCTCTTTATTAGCTGTATTTATTTTCCCAAATTGGGAAGGGAGAATTTTAATTAACTGTATATACCAAATCTATTTTGAAAAGTATAAACGTGTTTCAGAAAAACAGAATCAGAATTAATATATTTTAATAATAGACTACTTTTTATCAAATCCTTATATTATGGAACTACAGTTTTCAAGAAGTAAAAGATTTTTAAAATATGTTTTATTGGTAATTTTTTTACAGATACACTGCACTAGGCTGTGATTTTTGGTTGACTTCAAGGATGTCTTCACCTAGTGCTGGAAAACGACGAATGGACGCTGATGTGATAAAACTAATAGAGAGTAAGCATGAAGTAACTATTCTTGGAGGCCTGAATGAATTCAGTGTTAAGTTTTATGGACCTTGTGGAACTCCTTATGAAGGAGGAATATGGAAAGTTAGAGTTCATTTGCCAGAACATTACCCATTTAAATCTCCATCCATTGGATTCATGAATAAAGTGTATCATCCAAATATTGATGAGGTATCGGGAACTGTATGTTTAGATGTCATAAACCAGGCTTGGACTGCACTGTATGATCTGTCAAATATATTTGAATCATTTCTTCCCCAGTTGCTCACCTATCCAAATCCTATTGATCCATTAAATGGTGATGCTGCAGCAATGTACTTGCATAAACCTGAAGATTACAAGAAAAAAGTACAAGAATATGTGCGTAAATATGCAACAGAGGAAGCATTATTAGAACAGGAAAATCAATGTGTGTCATCGGACAGTGAGTCCTCAATGTCAGATTTCAGCGAAGATGAAGCACAAGATATGGAATTATGACTGTCCTGATGGCTGTTGTAACCATCTGTGAAAGTGATGTTTGAAGCCATTAACTTGCAGATTTTTACAATAGTCTCAGGAAAACTGTCATACAATTAATTGTATTTACTGCTGTAATTTACATTGTTGCAGCATAAGTAAATTGCTGCTGGTCATAACTTTGTGTGGTGTGTTACTTTGTTTAGCACATCTCTGTATGTATCTCTGATATAACAAATGATGAATGTAGGTAGATATATTGTAATAATTGCATAAACTTTAGGTGTATATCTATGGTAGTCTATTAATAGCTTTGTTTGACATTTGCTCTAGTTGATTTTCTTGCAATATAGAAATATAATATGGAGTGTTATGTAAGATTTCAAATATGTATTATATAATTGTTATTTAATTAAACATTTATTACATTACTATTTATTTGTTAGCATTTTGTTCATAGAAATTAAAATTGGAACTTACTTAATATAAAAATAAAACGTTGAATATTACAACATTATTTTGTACTCACTTGCAGAAAGATACCAAGTCACACACGCTAAAATCGTTAATTGTATCACTGATAGAGTTAAATGATTTACTTGTATGTGTATGATATATGATGTAAAATAAGTTCCTGAATTTTATTGCCTTTTTTAATGTATAAAATCATTAATGTATGGTAAACATTATAGTTGCAATGTTTTTTGCCTTGTATTTATACTTTTTTATTTTGGAAATAATGCTAATTACTATTTTTTTTCTTTAATTTGAAGGTGGCTTGATTCTATTATTGTTCTTGGTTAGTATCATTGTTCATCAAATATATGAGTGTTTTTGTAGTATGACATTTTTATGTAGTTTGTAAGAATGGGAAATTATTATTTAAAGCATACCAGATCTTTAAAGTTGGAATTTACAATGGAGAGAATGCAGGGGAATTTTTAAGTATCTTCCACATACACTTGTTATGTCTACAAGAAAGTGATTGTCATTCAACCTAAAGGTTGGATAGTTTTAACAAAGATTTGAGAATGGGCAAACTTCCACCATGGTAAAATCTAGAGTTTTGTCTACACTTTGCATGTTGTATTACCAAAAAGTTTGTAAAGGTTGACAAAATTGAGAGGACAAGTTAATTTGCTACTTTTGATTTGGTTGTGTGGAAAGATAAATGCTCTCTCCAATGCAGACTCGACTTGTAATAAAAGAAATGTTAGGTGGGTCTTCACATAGAAGCAGTCTTTATTATATTATTTTTGATTTATTTCATAATACAAGGATGCAAGTATTTGATATTTATGAATTGTTTTTGTTGACTGAATAAAATCTACAATTCACAGGTGTTAATATGTAAAAATTAATGGCAATCGGGTAGCCTTCAAAGTTTTAGGAGAGAGATTAGTTTAACAATTGTTAATCTAATTAATATAGAATATTAAATGGGGTTTCAATTGATGATTTCATTACTGTTCCTGTATTTTTGTAGGAAAGTGATTTTTTACTGGTTTCTTCCTTTGTTATTAACAAAGAACTGTCTGTAAAGAATACTGCAGTTCAATGTGTAATTAACTTTTTGTGTCTAAAGAAGCACAATAAATTTTTTAAATTCAAAATTTGTCGAGTTTCTAATTTTTTATGATAATTTCTCTCTTTAACATAGTAATATTCCTTCAATTATCTTATTACGTACCAAATAATTTGATATTGACTTACATGCTGCCAATTCATTGAATCTAATCACTCATTACATATTTAATGTGCAGAAAATTCTTATTTTTTTCTGCACAAGGAACACATTTTACAATGTAGGGTTTATGTTTTTCTGTTATATCACATATCATCAATTTAAAATAAAGCACTAATATTGCTTCCTCTATTACTTCTTTGCAATAAATAATATTAAATTTCTGAACATTCTTCATTTTTCTTGCAAAAATGGTTTTGTTATTGATTGTATGATAAGTATTGTTTTTTATTATAAAATTTATGACCATATATTTAATAATGTCACGGTAACTCACTTTCTACATTATCATAATCTGAAACCCTACTTATATTAAATACTTCATTTATACTTCCCTGCACAGCTTGCATTTGCTCCTCTAACTGTGGTGTGGTCAATACATCAAATACATTAACAGATCCCATGCTACCCCCATCCCACTATCTTTGCTGACATTTTTGTTCATTTCAGCTACTTGTAAAACGATCTTTTACCAAGCACTAAAGTTAACCAATAAATTCCAAAGTTGATAATGTCCGTAGACCATGGTTCCAACATCTTTAACCAATTCTGAAAATTAATTTTGCTCAGAATCCTTTCACAATGATAATTCATATAGTGGAACTATCCTTCCATTGTCTCCTTTTCTTCTATTTCTGAAACACCTTGAGAGGCACACTTTTGGAGGTCATAAAAGGCTTCACATGTGCCTTGAAAAAAGAGACCTACTAACCATTGAAAATATTCGGATAATCTATGTTCTCTCATATATTCAGTAAATTACATTGCATGTCAATTTGATTCACCTATTGAAGGTATTGGTTGTTCAAAACATTTACATTGTCTCAGATTTTATCATTCGGGTAGGCTTCAATATTCATTCTTTTCTTGCCATTAATGGCATGAAGTGTGACTAGAAAGATGGGGATTGTTTTATGTTGATTGAGATAAAAGTTATTCTCACCATTTCTTGAGAACATATACCAAAAATTTTTTGTCAAGTGTAAATATGTCTCAGACATACAATATTTCAATATTTAGTGGGATAATGTACAGAGATGAGTTTTAACTGATAAGTGTATTATTGAGCCATTAACTGTATATATATTACAGATCGTTGATGTGATACTATTCTAACTATAACGGAACTTGGTCAAAGGTGTGTTATTCATCTAATTTTATGTATACACATCTTTGTAGTGTTAATTGTTCATCTTCTAGTCAGTGTTGACCATGCATATTTTAATAATATTCTATATCCTTACACGCAAGAAAAGAAGCAAGGGATTAGTATTGAGAAATGCAATTTGCATACCTAGTAGTAGTCAAGAATAGGTATATTACATTTTATTCTTGTAATTTCAGTGTTATCAATAGATAACAAACACACTGAATTCAAGAAAGAAGAACATACCTAAAGTGGAAAGCACTATAAAAACACACAAAAAAAATTGATTTCCATATTTTTATTGCTCATACAGTCTTCAATTCAAACTCCTGCAGGACCAGCTTTTGGACTGCAACAATCCAAACCCAATAAAACCACTAATTCTCTCAACAAAGTAAAAATGGTGAGAAATAATGGAATTATATCATACAGACACATTTGCTTATTGAAGTGGAAAATCAAATAAGGAAAGTGGTTTAATAACTATGGATTATTGCTGCCTAATGAATGAATCTGTCAAGAGTTTGAAATGAATACCTTTTGTGTCAGGTAAGAATAATTTTCTTATTGTATTGTGTGTTTCTGTAATATTTGTGGAAGACTGCCTATTGATTAATATTGTCACCTTTGTGATTTTCAGTTATTTGGATTACTCAATATGCTAGTATACTGCTAATGAAGTAAGATAAAATGAAATGATGAGTACTCTACTAATTGCAGTACTGGCAGTGTTCTATTAAATATTATAATATTACCATACAAACACCAAATAACTTCATTATCTTGAGAAAGTGTATTCATTGTTACCCACCCCTTGATTTGCAGCTAATATCACTCGACTAATTATGACAGATATGGTTAAAAAATTGTAAAGTTCAAATGTAAATTATTCATTTATTGTATGTTAACTTAAATGTTTTTTGCCAGTTTAGAACAATACTTTTCTATTTGTGGTGGTTGCATTCTTTGAATAAAAGACAGGTCATTAATAGAACAAGTATGATTCAATGTACAATTATATAAAGTATTAAAAAATGTGTTGGTTATTATTTGCTGTATAACATTCCATTAGTCCCAAGATCTATTAAACACTTGAATTTGTCTCAATTACATTCAATCAGGACTATATAGATAGAATTTTTTTTTAATGCTTCAAAATGATTGAAGAATATAGTACATTACAAAAATATTTAATAATTCTATATTTCACTTAACACACCAACAGAAATAAAATATTAATTTAATTATTCTAAGAGACTGCAAGTATTAAGAAACCACAGTATTAATGAATGATTAAACCAGTGGCAGCTGTTGTGTATGTGCTACAGCACATATTTTAATTTAAGAGGAGTTAATTTTTCTGAGTAACTGTTTTAACAGTGGGAATTTCTGCTTCAAAGACTTTAAACTGCACACTTGCTTCTGCTGATGCAGCCAGCTGGTCATGTGTGTGCTACTCAGTTGTAGCACTCAATATCTGTCTGTAATAAAAAATGTACATGTGTAGTATTCCATTGCACCACATGTAAAGCTTCTTCTTGGTGTTATGATAGGAAGGGGTGACCACATCAGGCAGCATAAGCAATAAAATCAAAATAAATTTGACCATTTAGTAATATTAAAAAATCACATCAAAGGTTAAATAAAAAAAAAATTAAGTATTTTTAGTGACAAGATCTATCACATGACCATAGAAAAAATATTGCCTCATGCTTGCCTTTATAAAGAAAAATTAACTTTATTTAAAATATGTACGAAGGAAAAATACTTTCATGTTAGAAAATTCATGTCAATATGGTGCTAAATTATTCCACTTTTAAAAATCAGAGACAATTGGAAACCATGTAGACAGAATTACTAATGCAGCATATTACTTGGTCATCCTTGTAAAATAAAAATGATTTCTTGTGGTGATGTAGCACATAACTTAAAAACTCGAAAGCAGCCACTGGATTAAACCCGGATGTTCTTATGTTTTAACTACACAAAGAGTGAACAGTTTCCACTTGCATGTGCAGGTTTTTTTTATCTTTAGTAACATTAAGTAAACAATGAAATGTGGCTTCAAATGGGAGATGGGGTTTTATTTGAAAGAAATATTAAAATATTTAATTATATAAAAATGTATATAAGCTTAATATATACACAATTGTATATCTGTAAAAATATTTTACAATTTATAAATCATTTTCTTCATATCTGATGACGATTTTGACTTAAATGATCAAATATTAAATATGTTTGGTTTAATTCTATTCACAGATAAAATCTGTGCCAAGTAATTTTCAGGTTTTCATTTTCACTGTGGATTACATAAATAAATTATGCTTTAAGCAATTAAGATGGAACATACAAAAGAGAATCTGTATGCCATAAGTAAATGTCTTCAAAAGTCAGCTTCTTCCCATAAAAAAAGCAGTTACAGGCACATTATTAGCATTTTAAATCTTCTAATAGAATAAATACAAATTAAATAACATATCTAATTTACATATACACATACTCCAGTTTTATAAGTATTTTTATGTACACCACATCTAAGAAAGTATAAATAACGTTAGTTTAACATATTTCAAACTTGAGGTCAATATTTAGGATATTATCACAGAACAATAGCTGTTAACAGTATCCATAAAATATATTATATATACACATAGAAGTTTATCCACGAAGAGCCTGTAAACGGCTCTGCATATCCTCCAGTTCATCATCATCTTCCAAAGCAGGAGCAGCTGGTTGTTTTGTTGAGGTAGCAGCTGGGGGCAGTGAGTCTGTTACTGCTGCAGGAGCTTTGCCTAATGTTCCAGCCGTCAGTTCCCAGAGTACCTTACCAAAAAGAGCACACTTTCTTAAATATAAAAGGATTATCAAACAAAACTTGGCAAATACTCTATTAACTATCAACACACCTTTACAAGACAATAATAAAGAAATATACTGCCCTAAGTCAAAAATTATATTTATAAACAAAAAAAAATACATTAATAACATTTCATCGTCTTTTAGGTTTTGCTGCCTTGCCTCTAAATTCTTTTGCACAATTTACATACAAAATTTTTAAACCTAAAGAAGTTCTAAAAGAGGATGAAATGTCGTTTATGTAATTTTTTGTTAATAAACTAATTTTCTGCCACAAGGCTGTATATTTATTTATGTACATTATTATAAATATCAGATATTTTTCATCACTAATAAAGAAGCATTCTTTTAAATACTCTTACATTTTATCAATTTATTACAACGTATTTCAGGACAATGTAATCATGTCATGGAAATGTGAATAAATGGCTGGTTCAAGGGACGCTATATAGGTATGTTAAATTCGGGAAAATCTGTACTTTTAAAGCTGAAATGAGTATCCTGCTGTTATCTTATCTCAAACTAGAATTTAATGAACTTGATAACTTATACAGATAAACAACTAGATTCAATGAAGTATGAAGCAATTTCAATCTTTCTTATTTTAATTATAATAAATTTATCATTAGTTTCCAAGTTTTTAGGTTTTTGTAAACTATCTTTTCATAGTTGGCATGATGGTTAGAATTTAAATATCATCATCTAACTTTAGCTAATAATCTTATTCAATTACACTGGTTATGTCTCAATTCACAGTTCACCCCATGTATATTATATACATATATAATCGGTCATTAATGGGCTCTTTGTTATGTTATGTTTGCTTTGTCGGCTTCCTTTGTTTGGTGCAGTCCCACGTCAGGAATTGTTGTGTTACATCATGTGTGTTGGCAAAATTGCATTTACGTTTTAGTTGCCACGTGACACTCTTAAGGATGGAGCATTTAGACTCTGGTGGCAACTCACAGAACATGAGTATTTAGTCTCGTATTGGAGATATCAAAGAGAGGTTAGCAATTTAGTCTCCAAGAGAAACTGGTAGAGAACGGTTCAATGTTTGGTCTCCAGAATAAAGTTCTTATGTTGACTTAAGTTTTGAAAAAAATTTTATTCAAAAATTATCGGTATATATATATATCTCCGAAAATTTGAAGAACAACCTTCAGTTCCTTATTGCGACACAGCACTTCACTTTCAGGTAAGCCAGATTTCCATACCAATATTGGAATTATTTTTGACAATGTCATATCCTTACGAATAACATTATCATTGTGATCTTGGTATGGAAAGGAAAGAGAGATAGTTTGTGGCTTACCTGAAATTAAAGTATGGTGTAGCCACAGGGAACCAAAGGAAGTCCTTCAAATTTTTGGAGGCTCTCAGCCTCCTTCTTCAGAAAGGGTGTTACACCATTCTGTGCACCAAATATTTTCAGTCTTTCCTTCTTCTTCCTTCTCCTTGCTTAGAACATATGCTTTTCTAAGAGTGTAATTCTACACCTGAGCATATGCTTTCACATAAAGTGTATTCCAACCTTTCTCCTATTTATTTCTATCTTTCATCCCTATCCATGATTCCATGTGTCTTTGTCACCAAATTAAAGTTACTTACATTGTACATATACATATATACTTACATATATTAGTAAGTATACGACATTGTCAAAAATAATATGGAAAAGAAAGATAGTTTGTGGCTTACCTGAAATACTTGGGCAAAAAGTTGTATAATTTGGTATGATCATGAAACAGATCTTTGAACAATGTTACATTCAGTATCGCAATAAACAAATAAAAAGTGAACAGAAGAAACAGAATACATATGACATAACAGAATCTATCAAGTTATTAGACAGAAGAAAGGATATCATAAAAAAGATTGAATAATATTAAAATGCCCAATAATGTAATGCAGTAATGCTACATAAATCAAAAGCCACATTAAAAATAAAATACCTTATCAACCTGTTCCTGTGCTTCCTCTTCAAGCTCTTCTTCATCTTCCATTCCTTCCATTGTCTCTTCTAACATTTCTTCTATGATACCAGCCTTTATAAATTAATGAAGTTAGATTAAATATTCACATAACTGAACAATAACAAACAAAATACCATTATATTAATAAATTGGGATAGAAATATCTCAACAGGACCAGAAATTGAACACAGGATCAGCAAATTAATTAATAATATTATATTTATCAAAGAATTTTAAATTCTCTTAGAGTTGAGAAATCATAATAGTAATACATACTTTCAACTGTTAAACAGAAGAAATGATAATTTTATATACTCTGAAAAGTTTACATTTAATACTATATTTTTACTTCGTATATAACAAAATTATAAATCTGAATGAACAGTTTAGGATAGAAAAAGCTTGACTGATCATATGTGAATCTTATGAGAATGTGTTAATTCAGTTTCATAGCACTTAGGGTTGAAATTGGATTTAAAGCATTCCTTGATCTATAATTATAAATCCTTTTATTAATGGTCCAAATTTAAGGACACCAATTTATTTAAATAATATGTTATAGAAGATAACACTCAGAAGGAAGAATAAAATGAGTTTTGATAAAATAATATTCCTGTCCATTTTAGGCACAAACAATTGTTGTAATATACTAGGTTTTGAATTACAATCTGTTCCAATAATTGCTGCAGAAATGTATTAGGATTTCTGCATTATAGGTTTAGCTGATTTATTTACAATTCCAGAAGAAACTACGAAAAGTTTACTAGTAACCTGAAAATTAAATTTAAATTATGTGTAATCATCTAAAGGACTGAAATAAAAATAAATGAAATCTTGAGCAAAAATAAATTAAAGAGCTCTGATATCAGATCCATCAATCTCAGAGTAAACATTTCACAGATGTAAGGATTTCAACAATAAGAGAGCAAAGAATTTCCTTTCATAAATGAGAAAATAAAACCTTTCCAGATTACCATTCAGGTTAAAACATTTGAATTGTTGACAAAAATTTCATTGTCATTAGTACAAAAATATTTTATGGAAAGAAAATACCTTCATCATTTCTTTTGACAGTTCTCTCATTGTTGAAGCAACTTCTGGAACACGAATCAAAGACTGCACTGCTTGCATTACTTCTGTTGATTTCTGTAGGGACCCAGCCACACGCAATGTTGCTATATACGTTAAATAAAATAGAGAAATTGTGCTTTATTTTCACTATAAATTAATATGAATGGGATAAAATAAAATATACAAATAATAATTCTTATCCTACAATTTTCTCTACCTAAGTTACATTAAATATTGAGTTGTATAATTAATTTGATACATGTATTCCAAAAATTAATTGTATAATTGATAGAAAGTGCACGATAAAAATTTTCAATAATTTACTTTTGTAAATAGCAAACCTCAAATTATTAAAAAATCAGCAGACTCAAGATATTTGAAAAGGAATAATTCTCTCATTTCATGACTTTAAAATGTTTGAACATTTTACCTAATTGATTCTTCATCTGCATTTGAATGGAATTTAGATGAGCTTTAGAAACGTAGATCTTGCCGATGGCCTTTCGAGCTCTGATTACTTCTTTTGCCAAAATTGTGCACACACTCTTGTCTCCTTTCTTGGCTGCTTCCTTAAGAGATCGTTTTACCTTATCTTCTTCTCTCTGAATCGCTGTAATAAGTACTCGTTACAAGAATAATTTCAAAACATAATGAATATTAAAAAATGATTTCAAGTTTAAGATTCAAACCTCGAATTTGACGATCTAGTTGATAACCTTCTTTGCGAATCTTCTGTGTCCACTCATTAACCTGAAATTTTCGATTTGACGTTTGACATTTATCAATATAACATCTAAATAAAACAACAGAATCTAATGAAGCAGAAAACAGAAATAAATATTACCAGGTCTTTTGGATTTCTTTCAGGTGTTTTTCCAAATAAGCCCATCCTTAATTACAATACATTACTTTCCACTACAAGCAGCAAATTGTTGGTACGACTGTAAAAATGTCAACGTTGCACCAACTGCATGAAGCCAAAATACTTCAGAAAGAATTCAATATACCCGAATTACTCAATTATTTAATAAATAGAAAATTATATTTAAATGCATTTAAATTTTAAAACTCTTGAGTTTGGCAACCGTATTGTGCGGTTGTGTCAATCTTGCCTCTTGTACTTTTTTTAACATCTGAAGAAAGGAACAAAATTCCCAGAAATGTTGTATTGTTTTTATAGTATCACTTCATTTCGTCTGTCATTTAGCTATTTTATGTTATTATTGTAGTTTTAACAGATATTACATTTTAATTTCTGAGTTTTTATTGGATCTTGAAATATGAGGACTTTAATATTGTGTGCGGACCTTAAACCACACATCGACGTAATTCAAGTAATACAATAAAATAAACAACTAATTTAAACAAAGATAAGATAAATCGCAATATCAATTACACAAAATGAATCATGTATTTATTTACGCGGTTCACCGACTCCGAGTCTTAGGTACGTGCCATCAAAACTGGGAATAATAGTTTTGAGAACGTGAAACTTTTTATTGGAGCTGTAGTGTACAAAGGCGGGATTAATTAATTATGGTTAATTTTTTTTCTTTATGTATTATTTTACGAAAGAAAATATCTTTAAGTTAATATTATTGGATTGGGTCTGGCAAGGGTCAATGGTCGCATCCCAGGTACTCGGAGAAAACGAAAATTACCACACTAGCGCGTTCATAAAAGATGTTCGACGAGGTTGGTGTCATGGCTACCGTGTCTTTCCACGACCCTGATTCGGTCAAGTGAACCCCGTAGGAGGTGTGGCTAATTAAAAATTCGAGTTTTGTGGGGGCACGTACCTAATTTCTATTGGGTAAAAACTATAGAACCCAAGACCCTATTGGGGAAAGGTTCGAAAAACCGATGTGTGAAAGGAGGTGCGAGAGCAAGGGCGGGTTAATTACTTATTAGTTATGAGTTAGTTAGCCTTCAGTTTTCAAGAAGTTAGAAGTTATTTATACTTTACTCATGAAGTGAGATTTAAGTATTGAGAAGTGAGATTTAAGTTACGAGAAGAGAGATTTAAGTTTTGAATAGTGAGGTTTAAGTGCTTAGAAGTAAGGTTTTAGTTTAGAGAAGCTGGGTTTTAGTTTATGTGGAGTTCGATTTTAGTTTTGAGTTCTGGAGCGGAAGTCTGTTCGGTGCTATCAAAGTCGATTCATTAAAGCCATATGGCCCACCAAATTAGAAATTGTCTCTGTTTTGTTTATTTTGTAAATTAGCCGCGGGGATTTAAATTGATTGTGATAGCAGGACGTTAATGCTTGTTTATTGTGTGTTAATAAAATATTAATTATTGTGATTCTTTTTAAGACCTAAATAACCATTTAAATAAAATTAAATATCTTAAAGAAATTAATAAAAAAAAGCGATCTAGATAATATATTACAGAGCCAATAAGGGAACATTTTAATAGGTGACGAAGTTCAATATTAATTTTTGGAGAATGCGTGATAGTAAGGTAGCTTTCTAAAAAAAACCTTCTAGTGAGTATAAAATAGCTAGCAGGAGCTTTTGGGTTACGCCCAAGAAGAAAGAAGAATCACATTGAAGATAGTTTATTTACAAGTTTGATAAAAAAAAGAACAGTTACATTATTTTCAGAAAACAAACTAGATAAGAGTCTAGCCCAGGGATATTATAATTACTTAGGATGTATAGTTCTGTTGTTCTGAGGCTCTGAATAGGAGGTTTAGCTCAACAAATATCCAAAGTTTAATCGCAATAGGTAAAATAAATAAATTATATGTTTTAAGTAAAATTTACGAGTCAATGAAGCCGAGATTCTGGGTAGAAGAATTTATTGAATATAACCTAATAATCATAATACTAACAATAAATGTCGAAGAGCATTAGCATGAGTAAAATAATAATATTTTAACTTTGCGTTTTGCCTTTTTGTGTATGCTGTTTTTGTTTCTTGTAATAAAATGGTACAAATCTGAAGTCGTTCTAATAGCCAATTTTTATTTATCACAAACAGCATTAATGATTGTATGTTCTGTTATGTAAGAGTAAGAATGCCCTATTTGTTTTTAAAAAAGAAACCCTCAATAAGGAGTATGCAAAGAAAGTTAATTTCTGAATGTTTAAATAGCTGTTTGTCTTATTATAACAAGACTGCTAATTGAATTGAATTTTTTTACAAGAATTGTAAAATTTAATATTATAACTTCTAGGTGGAGATTTTATTTTAGCACTTAATTTTTTCTGTCGCATATGCTCGATACCTGACAGTAATTATTCCTCAGACTTAATTCATGCACCCTCATAACCAGTGTTGTACTCATGTGCTACAGTAGATAAATTAATTTAAGAAAAATTATTTTTCCTTAATTTTAAGAACCTTCATATTAATTGTGAGAATTACTGCCTCAATATTGTAGACTATTAACTGCCGTTCTTGTGTCACACGCGCTACCGTTAGTGAGTGCTCCAACCTTCTGTCGCGTTATTGACAGATTTGCATCTGCACCACTCGTACAGCTCGACAAAATTTGTGCTACAAATCTGACAGCACTCAAAACAGAGGCGGCCGCATCAGGCGGCTTAAGCAACGAAATCGAAATAAATTTGAATTATTCAGAAATTATAAATCTTATTTTAAAATATTTTATATTCTCAAAACAAAAATAATATTCGTACATTTTTAGTAATATAAAAAAACATTCAAAGGTTATTTTAAAGAAAACAACATTTAAGAGGCATCATAGTGTAAAAATCTACCGCAGGAACCTGCATACAATACTGATCTGTGGCTTGTTCCGAAAATTAAATTTATTTAAAATATTTACCGAAGAAAATAATTTCGGGTTAGAAACGATAAATTATTCTCCGTTTAAAAATTAGTCACTATTAGAAATTATGTCGATAGAATTAGAAATGTAACATTAACATGCTATGCGTGTGATGTCACTCTATCCCTGACGTGTTTTTATTATTTTACAACGCTATCTTCGTAAAAATGGTTGCTTGGGGTGATTTAGCACATAACTTCAAAAAGCCACGAGCCGCCACTGTTGGGCCTTTTGTGGACATTGGTCATTGTTCTCAGTGTACCTTCTCCCTTTGTGCCAAAGAGGCGAATGGTGGAGTGAATAGTGGTTGCGACTCTAGTTCCATGTAATTCAGGGTCGTAGTGACCAACCCCGGGTGGCATTTTTTTTGGGGGCGGCAGAAATTCATAATTTCTGTTAATTTTGGATTAAAATACCTAAATAAGGGGGCGGCGAATTTGGCCTCCGCCCGGGTGGCTGAAACCCACGTGATGGAGTTGGCGAGGAATTGACGAATCAATTGTTAGGACTTTGTGCCAAAGAGACGAAGATCGCTTCAATCGTAGTCTGGCTGATGAACAAAAGAGCGACGGACTCTTAAATTAAAATATCTTCCGCGTAAATACAATTCGTTACAGTATAAATGCGAATTATCTTAATAATTTTTAACTTTTAACTTCAGAAACTTCATAGTGCTTCCTAATGCTACAAAATTCATTTATTTAAAAGTTTATTTTCCACAATTAGCTTAAAAAACAATGCAATGGTGAAATTCATAATTATTTATTTCTTCTAGGGCAACGTGGTTATTCTTCATATAAATTGAAGAGTTGTTCGCAAAAAAAAAAGAGAATGATGTTATCATTTTTGGAAAAATTATTTAAGCCTTTATTAGAGATTGCACGTATTAATATGTGGCTGGAAATGATACGGAGGACAGCACAGAGCTAGACAAAGATAAATGTAAGAGAGCAGCTTTTCGTCTGTCAGAAGATGGCAGTCGGCAATTGATAGAGCGTACACTATAGTTCGTGGTAGAGAGAGATGTACGGAAGGAAGTGAAATCTTCAGAGTTAGTTAAAAGTTGGGAGGCAAGTCAACGAACAAGTTGGGAGGATGGTTCTGTTTGTGATCCAGTTCATAGCAGAAACGTGGGACCAGCTGTCAGAGAACCAGCATTAACAATGGATTCGTCAACTCCATTAGTAGTGTTGCGTGGGTTTCAACTGCCCGGGGCGGAGGCCAAATTTACCGCCCCCTTATTTAGGTATTTTAATCCATAATGCTCCAAAGTTAACAAATTGTGAATTTCTGCCGCCCCCAAAAAAGTGCCGCCCGGGGTTGGTCTCTACGACACTGAATTACGTGGAACTAGAGTCGCAACCACCATTCACTCCACCCTTTCATGATGTCCGTAACTTGGAAAACTTATATATGGCATAGCTAAGGTCAAAATTTTGTCATTGAAGTATTTCTTATTTAATTTAAATTGAGTGTACAGTGTGTTCCGATTCTGAACCCGAAGTTTGATTATTGAAACGTGATAATGTAATTTTTCTATGACTGTTTAATAAGCCAAATTCTTTTATTCATTTCCCTGTTAAAAGCTTTATTTAATTTATATATTCAATAGAGTTTGATAACTTTTCTTATTCACATAGTAAATCCTCAATTATTTATATTTTCAAGAATTACAATATATTGTAATGCCAATTAATTAAGCCATTAATTGTTTTTAAATAATTTAAATTGTTAGCGAATAAATTAATGGTAGAGGTATTTGAGCGACCAAAAGCGACAGTAGCGCTGAGCTCTGTTGCTTTGATGAAAAGCCGAAATGGAAATGCGCGCTAAAACTCAGAAGGAACTAGGATGGCAGTTAGTGCCGAAACATTGCAAAGTACGGAACAAGTAATAAAACTTGGGTAGTTGGCGGAGAAACATTGCGAGGAGCAGGACAAATAATAAAACTTGAGCAGAGACTAAACGTCGTTAAAGTATTACAAGTTAAAGTTGTGAATTAATACAAAGTAAAACATTCACTGAACTATTGCCTCGTAAATATTAGAAAGTAATAGCAGTTTTGTCAGAATAGAACTTTCCAAAACCTTCGTGGAGGAATTGTTCCAGGAGAACATTGGTAAATTATTGTGGAGCGGAGCAGTCAACGAAATACAGCCAATCTTGCCAAATTTTAAAGTGAAAACCAAGGCCTGATATTAAAAATTAAAGTCTGTAAAAGTGTCCGAACGAGGTAAAATTGATTGTTCTGGTACCAGGCCGACGGTCCGTAAGAAACAAAACTTTGATAAATTTGTAAACTATAATTAAAAGGAAAAGTCAGATTTCGTTCATCTTTCATTTCGTTCAGAGTTCATTTAGTTCAGCTTTCATTCCACTTATATTTCATATTGTTTTTAGGTTATTTTTTTTATATTTTGAATTGTTAATAGTCAAATTATACATTTATCGTGTCCTAATTATCAAACTCAGTCGGTAGAACACGAGATTAAGAGATTTTCAACATATTAGATTGTAAATATTGATGTGTATTTGCTGGAACAACTGTAAATAATTAAAGTAAAGTTTTGTAAATTTTGACCAAAGACCAGCGTACAAAGATAGGGCTAAAAATGTGCATTTTTAAGAAATAAAAATAAAAACTTTAAATTTTAATAATTTTATTAATCATTTCTTTAATTTAATTAACGTCAAATAGTTGTTTATTACATTTAATGTCACCACAACGTGGGGCAAATTCTTTAATTTAATTAACGCCTATCAGTTGAATATTACAATATATTAAATAGAGTAGAATAGAACCTTGTGGAACCACAAACTCGAATAAGTTTGAAATAGATAATTCAAATAATAAAATGCAGAATATTTATGCGTATAAATCCGAGAAGGCGACGCTTTGAACGAGGTCGCCTGATGTTGCCGACAACATTTTTGTTTAACAAACTGTAAAATATATTTTGTCGTTTTGTTCACAAGTTACTCAAATTATGCTCAAATGGATACTGATCCAGATTGTATTGTATTACATATTTCAAGTAGATTTAGAATGATTGAATCAATTAGTCCTCTACTGAGGAATAGCACAAGTCAAATCACGATTACATAAATAGGTAACAAAGTATAACAATGAGAAAGACAGACAACACACACAAATAAATAACAGGACGAAAAATATATAAAGAAGAAATGAAAAAATATAAATTAGACAATTTGAAAATGAAACAATTTATAAAATAGTTAAATACATAAAAGAAAAAGGATTAATACGTAAATGAGAAGGAAAAAATCGTTTCACGGATTCTAAAAACTTTATAAATAATCACATCTATGACTATGAATGAGAATAACATGAACATATCATATAGATTTATTAATTTGCTTTATTATTTCGGTCTGTATCGCACATTTTCTCCAGGGGAAAGTGTGAGTATCGGATGTAAACAAAACGTAAACACTTTTCAATCAAAAGCTTTCGGGTTTTTTCAACCGACAAGTGCAGTTGTGTCGCTCTCGGCTCTTCTTCGCACCTGACGATAGGTACAAGGGTCCCAGAAACGTTGTGTGGTATTTATTTTATCACTTTTTTTGACTGAATTGGCTATCTTTCTTATTCATTATTTTCAATCAGACGTAATTTTTTCATTTTTTATTTAATATTAAATTTATTCCCTTCTCCCCTAGAAATTGCACGCCATATTTGATACAAGATGTAATAATACGAAGTCCCTGAGCCAATAACCTCAAAGTAACACTTATTTTATCTAAAAGTACACTGGACCGTTTGAACTCAAATTTTTAATTAAAAAGTTACTATTTTGAATAAATAGTTTAAATATTGTAGTGCATTTATGCATCATGGTTTCGTTCAACGATGATGATAGCTGCTTCGTGAAAGCTGCCGTATCATTTTAGTTTTGTAGATGTTGCTGATACGCTGAAACCGCACACATAATGGAATTTCAACTCCCACGAAAAAAATATACTGATTACTGACAGCAAATCGATTTAATTGTAATAGTTTGGTTGCAAATGTTTCACACTGGAATCACTTAAGAATTACGGACTAACTGTGCACCAGTAAAAGTTACTTGTGCATCGCGCATTTATTTTGTTAACTGTGGGTCAATCCTTCGTTGAACCTGATTTTGTAAACTCTGTGGTAATAAATAATGGTTTAACATCAATGAAGTTCGTTTCATTAACTATGTTGCCAAAGCAGTAAAAGTACTTTATTATTAACAGACTGCAAAATATAATTTTCAATGAAATTATGTTTTGCTTACTTGAAAAATAGAAAATGTGTCATCGTTTACATGTTAACCTCGCTTCCCTTTCATTTAAGTTAGGTTATTACCTATTATCTATTTGTGTACCAGAATAGTTTAAATAAGTTGTTGGCGGCTGGTGCGTATGTGTTTCTGTGCCGCGGTACTGTAATAAGTGATTTTTAACATTTATACTATTTGTCTTGTCGTGGGAATGTTGGAGGTAACATTTGCATACGGCCGGTTTTTGGGACCCAGTTACGTCAACAGGAAGTGGGTTTTGCGAGGGACGCCTGGTCAGGTCATTTTCTGACCATAGGGGTGAATGTGCTCGGACAAAGGTGATCGTGGCTGGTCACAGTTGTGGCGGATATAGAAAAGAAGTCGGGTCCTGGACGTCGAAGGAGAAGCTGTGGGCCAGCAGACGGGACAGTTGTTACCCAACATTCGGCTCGTCGGCAACCAGAGACGTCGTTTTTGACCGGAGTGGTGTGGTGGAGACGAGTCGCGTCCTAGAAGGCAGGAGAGCGGACGTCGTCAGTGCAAGGGACGAACGCGTTGGAGATTCTGGTGCGGAGGTTCTTGGAGGAGAGGACCGGGAGTTGCGGAGCAAGCGTGGGCCGTCACGCCTGTGTGGTTTTAGCCGCTTTTCTGTTTGCGGCCGGGCACCTGAACCTGACCCTGGACATCATCAGAAGGCGACGCGTCGCAGTAAAGTAAGCAAACTTCCCTCCCTTTCCCTGGATCGTATGAAGTTACTGCGAATTGAGAGTTGTGGGTCCAATGACCGGCTGTGTTTGTAAAAGAACATATTGAATTAGATAAATTTGGCCAAAAGAGTAAATTTACAGAGAATTGTTAGATGTAAGTTTATCAATAAGAGTGGCAACATTTAGCGATTGAGGAGTCGTGCCGAATATTTGTAGTAACCCTAATTTGTCTATTAAACTGAATTTTATGTTCATATTTTGTTTTATTCAGTGAATCCTTCCTTTACGGAATTGATCAAAGCCAGGACCCCTCAGATACAGTTATTGAGAGTCTCATGCTCGACTCAAGTACTCACGAGTCCTGGCAAATCGTTTATCGGCTCCCTGGTGTGGATCGCGCGGATCGCGAATGTTAATTAATGAGATGATTGTCGTTTATATTTAAAATAAAACTTTTCTGCACATGCAGTGGCGCCCGGGTCGGCATTAGTCCATTATAAGGATCCGAGGGAACGGGTAGACGATTACAGTACATAAATAAAATTTGGTTAGAATTATTTTTACTTAACTTCAAGAATATTTATAATAATTGTGTTTTAATGGTGTTAATTTCGATTTCGAAAGCTTGCTCCCGCTAATGCAATCAGCTGGCTACTTCTGTGCTCGACCTTCCTCACCAAAGTATCACCCACTGGAATGAGAAATGCGCATGCGCACTGTTATTTCACTACTCCGCTCTCATTCGCAAACGCATCTGTACCATCGTCTGAATTACATATTTTTAAACTTTATCCTTTTCTATAATTTGTCCCGAAGTAAGTCACCCTAAAAATCGCTTCCTTGTTTATGTGGACGTCAATTAATATATATCTGATTCTCATACCATTGCGTGGACTTAATACGGCAAAGACATTCCTGACTTTCGTATTTATGAAATTTTAAGCAATTCGTGGTTGTCTTTTTTCCAGACACTAAGAGCATACTAGTTAATAACATATTGCAAAGTACTGGCATACACATTCAGTTTGGCTTCGATAATTATAGTAAAAACGATTGTTCATATACGGTGGTCAAGTTTTCAGTTGCGTCTGTGCCAATTACGTATATCAGGCGTAACCAAATGACAACTATTTGTTTTACAAACATTAAATAAATTATTCGTAAGTCAGAATATACGCGAGATTAACCTATACCACTTGTATATCTGGAAGATAATCACATTAACCAGAGAACTTCACATGATTAGTCAAGACTAATTAAACGGTGTTGACCGTAATTGGATGATGTTTAAAAATACATGCAGAGTGTTCGAAAAAGTTTCAAAGGTTGAAATCTCCTAGATGATAATATAAAATAGTTTCTTTCGTATATTTTGAACTTGTTTTAAAGGAAATGTCTTCGTTATTGTGCTCTTAGTGTTAATTCGTTGGGTTAATTAAATTAACATGAAATTTTTTCGAGGCAATGTCGCAAAACTTAAGAAAGAAGCTTTTATATTTATGTTTAATTAAGTTTACGTCTTTGTAAATAATTAAATTGATAAAAAGATTAAAAACTTTTCAAGTTATTTAAAAGCCAATTATTAACCTCACCAATGTCATTTTCTTTCCAGTAACATATCATTGACGATGTCTCAAATCAATTTCAATTGTGGCCTATTCTTTTAAATTTAAGTAAAACAAACATTTTATATAAATGAAATTGCAAGGTCGCGAGGAACAAATGTCAGTTCGGTGTTCATTATTAAACTGAAATGTATATTTTAATAAAAGGAAGTAGAAATTCGTATGGATAAGTTCGAGATATATACAAATTAGAACTGAACACAAGCTGGTTCTCGTTCAGGAAATTCAACGTTTAGTACCGAAAATGATCGGACAAAGAAATTTTATTATAGTTTGTGAATACACTGATAAGAAGCTGTTTTCTTTTTCATTAGTAAATTTCATCTGTGCTTCTGTTCCCTTCATTTCTTGCTTTCCACTTTAGTGAGAAACAAATGATAAGCGTTACTTACAAACACAATAAACTGCACCAATTTCAACGCCTTCACAAAGGCTCACATTACTACTGTTTAGCTAGTCGTATATAGTCTCTTCATAGTTTTGAGTTTATCTTGAACTTGATATTGATATAAATTCTGATAAATGGGTTTTTGAAGTAATCTTGCACTAATATCCTGCCGCTTGGTAAAGTTCCTTGACTTTGAAGCGCTATCTTTAAACACAGTCCTTTGTTCCTTCGATCCAATGTGGATATCATTAATTCGGCCCGGGCGCTTTTTGAACTTTTCCTGCTCTGCGTGCTTTTTTATAGTTTCCTTAGGGTGCATTTTATGTAGTAGCGGCACTTCATAAGAACCGTTACATTTGACGCCGTAGGACGTACGCTGGGAAATGTTTCCCATTGTAGAACCAGATAAAGTGCTTAAATCGCGGACAGATGTCGATGATTTTGGCTGAACTCTGAATTTGGAATTGATATTAACTTTATCTGTTTGGCCATCTATACATTTAGAATTATTTTTGACACATTTTACAGGACTAGAATTTAAAATTCTTGATATTTTCCTCCTGCAATGTTCACTATTAGATTTTTTTGGAACATACGTGTCACCATGTCCTTTTTCTGATTTTGATTCCAATGAACTGCAATAAAACAAAAGGATTAAATGGCGGGGCGATAATTTACATTACATGAAATAACTTAACATCTGTGAAAAAATGCTTTATAATATGATAAGTACACTCGAATTTATTCATTCTTCTACCGCTTGAATATTTATTAACTGTGCATTTTCGCAGTGACGGTCCGCATATAGGCAGTGTGGAACTGCAGCATACTCGATTCCAATTGATACTATCGCTAACATTTAATGTAAAGAATCCTTTTTTCTTTAATTAATTCCTTATACTTGTACAATATAATGACGCCATCCCCCAGTTTATGAAAAAGGTATACAAATATTTGTATTGAACTGCTTCACGGTAGCAGTGGCGAGCTGTTTGACTGTTGTGCGCATGCGCACATAAGAACTCTACGCGTGGCTGCAAATCCATAGATTAAGAAGAGAATTATTCATCTTTTCGCGCAATTTAAAACATAAAGGATGGATTTCACTTTTAAATAAATAGATTAAGTTGAACTGTAATAATTTAGGTTAAAGTAACTTTGATAATAAGAAAGATAGCTAAATACGAGGTATGTTCAAAAAGTATAGCGAATTTTGAATTACCGATTTTTTCGAAAAAAAATGCATCACGAATTCTTGCCATAGGGTCGTACTGTCAATAAAGATTATTACCTGCAAGTTATGCCCATTTTTCGCCAAGCAATCCGCCAGAAACGCCCGCATTTGTGGAAGAGCAAAAATTGGCTTTTGCACCATGATAACGCTCCTGCTCACACATCGTTGCTTGTGCGTGAATTTTTAACCAAAAACAACATTCTAGTGATGCCGCAGCCACCTTATTCCCCAGACTTGCTCCCCCGTGACTTTTTCCTGTTCCCCAAAACAGAAGAGGCCCATGAAAGGACGACACGATTGAGGCGATAAAGACTGCGTCGGAGGAGGAGCTTAACAGGACCACAAAAAATGAATTTTCTAAGTGCTTCCAGGATTGGAAGAAACGTTGTCATAAATGTATTATATCCGGGGGGATTAGTTTGAAGGGGACAAAATAGATAAAGATGAAAAAATAAATACTTTTTGATAAAACACCAAATTCGCGATACTTTTTGAACACACCTCGTACACACAAAAGAAGTGAAAATATAAATACCACACAACGTTTCTGGAAGCCTTGTTCCTTTCTCCAGGAACCGTGGCTTTTGCGTTTCGTCATCTGACTCGTGCAGCTGTGTTTCTCTAGGCTCTTACGTTTCTTCTGCATGTATTTTATTATTTATTTATACTGTCACTTCTCTTGTCTGTATTTGGCTATCTTCCTTGATATTAATTTCAATCAGACGTATTTTTTTTTAAAAAAGTAACTTTGACTTTGTTCTTTTGAGATTTTAACAAGTTTCTGAATACTTGTTTGTTTACACAATTTTAAAACACAGGCTAAAATTTTTCTGGAGCAGCACCCCAACTAATTTTAGCAACGAGCCATCACTTATTTGATATATTGATTGAAATATCTCGGTATTTTGACAGAACTATGCGTAACAGACGTTTCAGATAGTTTTAGATGTTATATAATTATAGTAAGGCAGTAGGTACTTTACAATGTATGTAAAGTAAATCAAATTTATTTTAAAATCAGACCACTGCAGAGGACATATGAATCCGACCGTTGCAGTGTCGAGAATATACCACTGTGATCAAAAAGTAAGGTGAAATTGTCATTTAAAACTCCCGGGTATTAGGAAGGCAGGTAAATTTTCTTTCCCTAGGTTGGTAGGACTGTCTATAATATTTGCCAAGCTTCTGTTTGTTAAAAGGTTTCATTATCTCCGAGTTACACGTGTTTTTTGTAAACAACCAAAAGTGAATTTTTCGATTTTTGCAATCGGTGATTTTGTTGAACAAAGAACTTGCATCAAATTTTGTTTGCCGAACGAATATTCTTGTGCGGACACGTTGAAAATGTTGCGGAAGGCCTTTGGTGATCAAACTATGGCACAAAAAAACGTTTATAAGTGGTACAACGAGTTCAAAGAGGGCCGAGAACGCGTTGAAGACGAACCGCGCTCCGGACGACCATCAACGTCTACCGACGAGGGCCACGTCCAAAAAATCAAAGATTTGGTGCTTGAAAATCGTCAATGGACAATTAGAGATCTTGCTGATAGTGTTGGAATATCATTTGGCTCAGCCCAAACCATTTTGAAGAATGTTTTGTGTCTAAAACGCGTAGATTGGTGCCAAAATCGCTCAATTTTTTGAAAAAAAGCGTCGCGTTGATGTGTGTGAAGCTTTGCTGTCTGACTATCAGGACCACTTGAAATGCATCATTACTGGAGACGAGACTTGGATTTACACATACGACCCTGAAACCACCGACCAATCCAGCGAATATCGTGCAAAAGGTGAAGCAAGACCGAATAGACCACGGCAAAGTCGATCGAAAATCAAGGTCATGTTGACAGTTTTCTTTGCTTATCGTGGTGTGGTGCACTACGAATTGCTTTCTCCGGGCTAATCGGTCCACAAAGAATATTATTTGAGCGTTATGCGTCGTTTGCGTGAAGCTACTCGTCTGAAACGGCCGGAATAATGGGAACAACTCTTGGTTCCTCCATCACGATAATGCACCATGTCATACTGCATTGGTTCTTCGCGACTTATTTGTCCAAAACTCGACTCATATCGTTCCGCAATTACCGCATGCGCCTGATTTGGCTCCGTGCGACTTCTGGCTATTCAGCAAACCTCAAAAGGCCAATGCGGGGACGCCGTTTTGACACGATTGAGGAGATAAAAACCGAATCGAAGAAGGTCTGGAAGGCTATATCGGAAAACGACTATTCTGACTGTTTCGAGGACTGGAAAAAGCGTTGGAAAAGGTGCGTTTTATCGTATGGGGATTACTTTGAAGGGGATGAAATTGATTTGGAAGAATAAATGAAGAATTTATATTTTATTAATAAGTTAACCTTCCTTTTTGTTCACAGTGGTATAACTACAAAACAGTTTTCTATTCAAACTGGATCTACAATGCCGAGGCAAGAAAGTATGACCGTATCTGATCTAGTTCGTCAACGCCGCTTCCGCTCCAGTTCTTTAACAACGATTTTTTTATCCTTTCTCAAAGGACAGAGACTGTTCATTCGAAACTTTCATCATGATATTCTCATAATTTGATCTAAAAATTTCTAGTCAACAAGCTATGTTTCTGCAATATTGGATGATGTGAAGAGTGGAAGGCCGCATGTTAATAAATTACACGATGGTAAAATAATAGCAGGGTTATTTAATTTTTATTTCTGTATTAAAGCTAAATCTGTACAGTGACGTTCCCTCTCCTTGGCTTATCTATCTCTCAGCGAGGTAATTTTCAACAAAAAAGCTCCAACAATATATTTAACCGGGTATTTACGTTAAATGTTCAGGATGGTTCGGAAAATCTAGGTTTTCTTACCATTTATTTTTTATCAGCTAGAAGTTCTTCATTCGCAAGAGATTTCTTTATATCCGGAAACAGGAAATACGCTTGAGCAGAATCTGTGGAATATGGTGCACGTGGAAGCGCAATTCTTGGAGTTAAACAGACGAAACTGAAAACGCGTGAGCGGATGAATTGTTGTGAATATGATTTGACATTTTTCTTGACGAAATTTCGGCCTTTTTTAATTTCTCCAGAAATGCTGCGTAATATTCTCCTGCGATTTATATGCATTTTCCCCATCGCAAAACACTGTGGTCACAACCTTCTCTGTGTTGCAAGAGATTTCGCCAGCTTCGTCAAACTTAGAATCGCCGGAAAGCACAGTTAAATTTATTTTAAAAATATATTCTCACTGTTGATGTTCATTTAAAGGCGTTTCTGATCAATGGTTAACAAACGCTGCTGCCACGACAAATTTTAATGCCTAAATATTGCCGTGGACACAATTTGGCGATAAACTTTGTAATCTCAGGATGCTCGCGGTTCTTCAATCCCGATAGTTCAATATTCCATTGTGGATTTCTACGATTTCTTCCAGGGGTCGTAGCAGCTAACGAGAGTTCTGAAGGCTCGTCATAACAGAATGGCCGCCTGTTATGGTGTAGTGGGCATTTCCTCGCATTACAGAGCCCGGCGAGGGCACGGATCTTGTGTTTGTGTGTTTCCATCATCATAGAACTTGCCAATGGAGTTTTCTGCCAACATCAATAAAGAGCATCTTTGCTCTTAAGTAAGCTCATTGACCCATGGAATAGTACATTCTAGTTGTCAATTAACAATAATTTTTAAAAAATCATACAGAATGGAGGTTCGACCTTGTTTGAATGCAGTTGCTCACTTGTTTACTGTTGTAAACATAGATAAATATTCGTTTAATTCCAAATCGAACTCCTATTTTATAGCTATAGGGGTTTTTAAGTGTTCGAATATGGATTTTTCGTTTATCAGGCTATTCATACACTCGTTTAGTTCTTTTGACTAAAATAATCAAAGGATTGGAGATACTTAACAGTATAACTCAAGAATAGAGAGAAAGCTTTTGCAAGCACAAGCCGAACAGGGCGTGGGATTAAAGTGAATTAAGGTATCGGAAAAAATTTAGGCTATGTAAGAATTGTGTTTTATAAATTGTACATCGGGTCTAATGGGTGAAGGAATTTCGCACCAGATTCGGAGTTGCCAGGGAAACCTCAGTTGGTAGAAGTTCGATTCCTAATCCAGTCGGCATATTTCCATCTTAATATTTTAACTTAAAAGTAAATTAATAGTAGATAATAATTAAAATATTTTCATGTACTAGGGCTATTTCTGAGTCATCTCGATCACTTTCCTACCTATCATCGAAATTTAAATGTGATTTTTTAGAAAACAATAATTTGAATTAATAATCTTATGAACACAAAATTTGAATTAAATATATTGGTCAATTGAAACATCCAGCAATGACACCACGCATTTCTAAATATTTGAAGTTAAAAAATATTTGTAAACATAGTTCTATTGGTAAAAACGTAACGTTGTTAACTTGATTTATTATAGGCTTAAGCGCTTTTCGGTTGACTCATATATTTAATTCGAATTACTACAAAACATTTTGCAAATAATAATGTAACGTAAAGCAATAACACTTATAATTCAGCAGTCAATATTTTTGTTACTCCAATCACTATCAAAATAATGAAATAAACGCGGTGACGCTTCAGGTTAGAGATTCGAGTGATTAATTCTTGCAGAATAATCGTTTTCACTTCGTAAATTCTCAACAAAAATTGCCGTGATATTACAGGTACATGATAAAAACTGCAATTTGATGACGTACCTTTCATCATATATAGCTGTGCTGTCGCCGTTGCAGTAATCTTTCTCACAGTTTTTATAAACGTATTCAATGCTGTTCTCTAAGGTTGTTGCAAAAGATTTCTGTCCATTAAACCGCTGCTCGTGTGGTTTATTTTGGTTGATCTTTGATATAAACTTGCTAAACAACAAACAGAATTTCATTTACGCGTTATTAGACAAATGAACAGTGAACTATGTTAATATACGTATAGAATTTGGAATCGGTTTATCTTGAAAAGTATGGTTTCTTATTCCTTATATGCAGATAATAATTTAATACACGGAAAATTATTATATTACTAATATCTAACCGTAACCAAGAAATTCAGTTCAAGAAGAAACTAGATCCAAATACCAACTATTCAGCCGTTGAACATATTTAAGTCAGAAAGGTAATTTAGAGTAAAACAAGAAAATATGTACTCTGAATTGAAATAAATCAATGGAGGTGTGGCACAAAATCATAAGAAAGATAACCAAATAGAGACAAAATAAGTGATAAAATAAATACCACAAACGGTTCTGGGATCCTTGTCCTTTTCTTCAGGTGCTAAGAAAAGCCTAGAGCTACACAACTGCACTGCTCAGTTGACAAAACTCAAAAGTCAAAAGCTTGAGTGCAGTTGAGTTGCTCTAGGCTCTTCTTAGCACCTGAAGAAAAGGACAAGGATTCCAGAAACATTGTGTGGTATTTATATTATCACTTCTTTTGTCTGTATTTATCCCTCTTTCTTATGATTAATGAAGTTACGTTAGAAATCAGTTTATTAATCTCGTCCGGTTCCAATTCACCACGTTCTATACCACATAGAAAAATGGAGTTAAATGTATTAATATTTACAATTAATTTATAATTATTTTATTATGATAAAGTTAATTTTAAAATACTTTATTATAAAAAGAAAAATAAATTTATCAAAACCTCCTTTGTTATTGCAGTAACAATAGGAAAATACCACATTTAAAAGAACAGGCGTATAACGATATTCGAAGGTTGCAGAGATGGACTGCTTAATATCTGGCAAAAATAATCTATACAGTAAAAATTTACCACCACGAGAAATTTTTATTTTCCTCAGTGCCAAGACACAATTTTATATCCAGTTTTTCTTAAACAGAAACTGTGTTTTGGTTGTGACATTGAAAATCATACGAGAAAAATGGCTTATTACAAGTCTTTGAAAAGTGGGGAAATGGAGAGGCAAATTTAATGGTTTTTCTGTGAGTAGGAATATTTAAAGCTTGAGAATGAGTAAAGATATGTCGTTAAATTATTATGATCAATTATTTATTGAACAGTAGCCGTATAGTATTAATTATTTAAACGGTGTTATACATAATAATAAAAATTAAATAAATAGAATTTTATGATACGAGGGTAATGAATTTAGTATGAGCATGAGGACAATGTCATTTCATCCCTGAGTTGGCTGATGGCTTTCAGATAGTACATTCATAGTAATAGATAGAGCCGCAGTGAAATACGATCATATTGGACTATTGAGATACGACAATAAGACTAATCAATCAGTAATCTGTAAACGTAACTTCTATTCGAGAAAACACTTCAATATCAAACATAAAACTGGTATTAATTTTCGACCAAACGTAAAACCGCTTTCAGGGAGCCAGAATACAGCCAGCTATTTTTTCTGAAAATATTACTTACATTTAATAAAATCTCAGTTATTTGGTATACGTTAGGTGTCCGTAACAATTACTTCTGAAGAAAACATGACTGAGCGCTACAAATCAAACGATATGAAATGGTACTGTAACGCTACACGCGTGTTTTTTTTAATTTTAGGTTTTAGGTTTAAGTTTTTCTTTGTCTCGGAAGTGTTGTTTGCTGTGGTCTTGAGAATTCGAAACCGTGCACGTGCGTGGGGGCGGAGGAGATAAATATTTCCATCCAAGTAATTTCGTGTCCTGTCTCGATTGTTGGCCTCAAAATGACAGAATAGTTGGCCATTGTTGATTACGGAACTGCAGCTGCGTGCTATAAATCTTGTGACAATGGAAGAATCAGTAAAACTGACGAAATTTTCTAACAATGAAAAAAGTAAAAGAATGGGAGGATATAAGGGAGGAGATAAGCTTTTGAAATGGACAGTTGTTCTGCGCTCACCGAAGCTGGTGGATGTGATTAAGAGAGGCTCCATAAAGTTGTTATCTCTGAGATAGTTCGAGGCAGAATCGTCGTGAGAAAGGGGCCACAATTTGTTAGTGAAGAGTTCACAGAATTGCACTACACAATTTAGTACGACGGCTTGCCAGCATTCAATCCCAGAGGCCGACGCCTTAGCCAGTGATCAACCCCTGAGTCGACGACAGTACGTCGGTACGAGAGCTACAGCAGGCAACACAACACAGAATAGCAGTACGTATTTGGTACGGGCAGCAGATCTCTTCTATGTAAAAACCACAGGTGCCTGAGATAAGAGTTTTCATGTTTAACTTTAATAAACTTATATAAAATTTCGTTCTTGGTCAAATATTTATTTTGATTTAACGTAAAAACCCAGCCCACAAAAATAATTCTTTATAGTACAAAAAGGATCGCTCCGAGTCCACTGAAGAGACTCAAGAAAACGTAAACTAGAGCTTTGTACACCACAAATATTTTTCTCACTGGACGTCCTCATAACAAACTGACACGGTTCGGCAATATTGAAATACCCATGACATTTGACATCAATGGCAAATTGACTCTCTGTACACATATAAATACAAAATATTTACAGTAGGAAGGATTTTATACACACTAATATGAATAATTTTCTCTTATATCATCGTCGACTTAAATAAAACCTACCTGATTATGGCACTTTTGTATTGCGATGTTATCGACTTCTCTGACATAACCCCATCTTCGTGCTCTGCTGGTACGAAGTCGATGCTAGAAATACATAAGAAAAATAACATGAGAAATTATACATCGATACATATATATATAAAAAGAAAAAGACAGTATCAAACAAAATCTCCGATACAAAATTGTAGTTGTATTTAACTCACGCCTCAAATTTTAATTTACCACACAATGATCATTATTACCAAAATAAAGGATCAGGATGGAAAATTATTGCTTAGATTCCATTGAAAAGAGTTTCTCGTGTTCTTGGATCATAATTACTTTAAAGCCGAACGACCATCTTAGAAAATCATTTGCAATATTCCATCCTTGTCGATTTTACAGAAATTAAACTATCATTTTTTAGTTGTACATTGCAGAAAAAAAAGGATTTAAAAGAGGGAATACGCTTGCAATTGTGGATTAATAAGTTAAGCAAAAAATTTCATAAATAGCTTATTTTCTTGGCAAAAATAAAAATTTATTTCTCAAAATAATCTCAATTGAGCTCTATAAACTTTGATCGGTACAATTCAAATTTAGTATTAAAGGGATGAAAATTTCAGAATTTTTCAGGGAAATTTTAGATGCACGGACTACTTCTTTAATAGTTAAAAATTCTTCCCTCTCCCTCCCAATTTCTGTTACGTAAATATAAATGTGTAGGGGGTCAATTTAGCAACTATTTCGTAGCACGGAACGGTGCTTTGTCATAGTGGAGGAGAAAGCATCCCTTGGTCGCTTCTGATGTAAATTGTCCAATATCGTTGCGTAATAAGAGCCAGTTATTTTCTTTGTCAATCGTGATAATACACGATGAAGTAAGAAAAATTGTCACTTCTCCAGTCGACAAAGTTATTTTCACAGTTTCCAACGCACTGTTTTAACAGAAGTTGTATCTTACGCGATTATCTTTGAATACTCAGAAAACGACGATACAAGCCCATTGTATTACAATGATACTTTTTCAAAAACATTTTGAATTTTCCTTAGTACAATTACTTAACTTCTTGCGATCACGGTTTTGCTCCCACAAGCCTCAATTGTCTGGAGTCAACTACCGCGTCACAAATCGTAGAATCAATTCATTTATATGCATAAACTCATGGATGATAGTAATTTCTGTAATATATCTCACTAATATCTATAATATCACTTTTCTGGGCATTTTCATGATAATAAATTTCATGTGGACGTACCAAACGTTCATAAACACCGCCAGTGCACGTACTTCCGCGTTTAAATACTAGGGTAGTCCCAGAAGTAGCCAAACGAACAAAATAAATGGAAAAATAACTTTATTTCTCTACGTAGTCTCCTTTTAGCTCGATAAACTTTTCCCAGAGATATTCAATAGCTTTGATAACCTGTTTAAGGTAAGAACCACCGAACTCCTCAAAATAGTCATCAAACGCCGACACCAAATTTAATTGTTGGCAAATCGTTTACCACCGAGATATTTTCAAGTTTAGAAAGAGAAAATAATACTAGGGAGCTAAATCTGGCGAATAGTCTGCGTGACTATATTTTTTAACTGATTGATTTTGGCCGTCGTGAAAATGGATATATGAAGTGGTGTGGTGAAGTGGTATGGTGTCGTATTGAAACAACACTTTCTTTTTCACCAGATGCGGCCGTTTTTTTCTTGATTTCATCCCTAAAACGCTGCAATAAGTTCGCATAATACTCGCCGTTGATTTTTTTCCTTTTTGAAGATAATAAATGAAAATTATTCCATACGCATCTAAAAAAACTGAACCCTTGACCTTGCCAACAGATGATCATCGGCTTCTTTGGAGCCGATTATTCCCTTACAGACAGTTTATTCATCTCACGTGTGTAGTTATAGATCCATGGTTTTGAATCGATGCAAATAATTAGCTTTATTGCTGCGAATCATAGCCAAACACTCGATTGAAACATCCTTAAGACACTGTTTTGTACCCATTGTAAGCAAAGGCAGCACTCATCTTACGCACGGCTTTCTCATGTCCAAATTTTCAGTCAATATACTATGTACAGCACTTTTTGAATTGCCTATCTTGTAAGCTAGCTCGCGTACTTTCCGTCGACGATCGTCCAATACCATTTTGTGCATTTTCTGGTGTGACCACTTCATTTGGTCGACCACTGTGATGTATAAACTCTGCTACCCAAACTTTCTGTGTTGTAAACGAAAGTAAAATATCCGTTCTGAGTAGAATCTAGCTCGACTTTGCTAATGGTTGGGACGAGACTTTTCAAATGAATGTAAATCACATAGCGATGACCAATTCTTTACAAGTTTACAAATTCCCTAAGATCGTTCAAAATTGACAGCTCTCAAGCATTAAACAATGAAGCGTCTTCAAACTTAAGTTTTATAAGATTTTTACTATCGATCACTTTTGTTTTTCAAACGACAACCGTCATCTATAGGTCAGTCACCCTCGTACCTTAAACCCCGTAATACATGAATTTGAGTACTGCTGCAGTACCCGCATTGATTACTTTCATTTAAACCTTTATCTGAGCCATAACCCAGGTTTTAGATATTTTTTGTTTCATAACAGCACGATAATAGCCTTATATCTTCTACGAAATGTTAAACACTCATCATTTAAGACCGCGCGTTGCATCTAGAAGTCTTTTTTCAGCCGTGCCACATAACAAAATTTTATAGAAACGCACTAAACTTCCGTTCTCTATGGGAGAGTTTAGTCGGACGCAGCTGTTGACTGGATGCTCATTGGCACAACCCTCCATTTCCCGTTCGTGTAGACGTAAGGTGGTTACACACGGAACTACAAACTTAACATGACCCTGATCAATCTATTTGTACAAGGACGGAAAATTTTCCTTCAACTCCAAATGATAACAAGTATGCTTGAACAAGCACCAGTTGTCGCTTGGGCTATGTTGAGCTCGGACGAAAATGCTGTCGCTTTTGCTGCTTTTTACCTTGTCCTCAAGAGAAAAACGCGAAAGAATAAGCGTCATATGTTGTTAAGGAAAAGAAAAACGTATTCCCATATTAATTTACTGAGTGAATTGAAGATTATCAGCGCGATACCCATAATTTTATCAGAATGAATTAAGAAACTTTTATCACTCTGAACACCTTTAATTAAAAAGAAGGATAATATCATCAAGGAAGCTACAACCACCCCATGAAAGATTAACATCTACATTAGTATTTCTCGAAGCCTGTAGGACTTATGAAGACCTACCACTGTGAACAAAAAATAAGGTGAATTTATTTATAAAATATAAATTCTTTATTTATTCTTCCAAATCAATTTCATCCCCTTCAAAGTAATCCCCATACGATAAAACGCACTTTTTCCGACGCTTTTTCCAGTCCTCGAAACAGTCAGAATAGTCTTTTTCCGATATAACCTTCAAGACCTTCTTCGATTCGGTTTTTATATCTTCAATCGCGTCAAAACGGCGTCCCGCATTGGCCTTTTCAGTTTGTGAATAGCCAGAAGTCGCACGGAGCCAAATCAGGCGAATACAGTGGTTGCGGAACGGTATGAGTCGAGTTTTTGGCAAAAAAAGTCGCGAAGAACCAATGCAATATGACATGGTGCATTATCGTGATGGAGGAACCAAAGGTTGTTCCCATAATTCCGGCCGTTTCAGACGAGTAGCTTCACGCAACGACGCATAACGCTCAAATAATATTCTTTGTTGACAGTTTGGCTCGACAGAAGGAATTCATAGTGCACCACACAACGATAATCAAAGGAAAATGTCAACATGACCTTGATTTTCGATCGACTTTGCCGTGGTCTTTTCGGTCTTGCTTCACCTTTTGCACGATATTCGCTGGATTGTTCGGTGGTTTCAGGGTCGTATGCGTAAATCCAAGTCTCGTCTCCAGTAATGATGCATTTCAAGTGGTCCTGATAGTCAGACAGCAAAGTTTCACAGACATCAACGCGACGCTTTTTCTTCCAAAAAAATGAGCGATTTTGGCACCAATCGAGACTTGACGCGTTTGAGACACAAAACATTCTTCAAAATGGTTTGGGCTGAGAGAACTGATATTCCAACACTATCAGCGAGATCTCTAATTGTCCATCGACGATTTTCAAGCACCAAATCTTTTATTTTTGGACGTGGCCCTCGTCGGTAGACATTGATGGTCGTCCAGCATGCGGTTCGTCTTCAACGCGTTCTCGACCTTCTTTGAACTCGTTGTACCACTTATAAAGGTTTTTTTGTGCCATAGTTTGATCACCAAAGGCCTTCCGCAACATTTTCAACGTGTCCGCACAAGAATATTCGTTCCGCAAACAAAATTTGATGCAAGTTATTTGCTCAACAAAATCATCCATTGCAAAAATCGAAAAATTCTCTTTTGGTTGTTTACAAAAACACGTGTAACTCTGAGATAATTAAACCTTTTAACAAAAAAACGATTGGCAAATATTATAGACAGTCCTACCAACCTAGGGAAAGAAAATTTACCTGCCTTGCTAATACCCGGGAGTTTTAAATGACAATTTCACCTTACTTTTTGATCACAGTGGTACAATATTCAACAATAATTTCACCACAATGAAGGTTCAAGTATTTCATCTTTACCAATGCCAGTGACGAGATTCTTCTACTTTTTTCAATTTTCTTCTCAAGGTTTTATCTTCATAACAACTACATTTTTATGGGCGTGATTATCAATTAATCAATATTTCATGAATAAGATACCGTATGCTGAATCCTGTTTCAACCTATCATGATACTCTGATAATTTTTACTAAAGGTGGCTACAAAGACACAGTTGATTTTGGTATTCACGAATAAATCTTTTAGTAATTCTGGGTTGACCTTCATCAGACTCAGTGACACCTTTAGAGCTGACGTTTGTACAAGCAGGCACGTCATTGGTACACTCGTTCGGTACAAGTAATACACCATGTAATACGGCCTGTACAAAGTTATCTAGCACACGCTCAAGCCTTACTTGTCCAAAAATATTGATCATGCATGGTTTGCAGTTGCGTGTGTAGCCACCTTTATTGAGTCATTCATGATGAAAAAGTTAGCGCATGCGGTCTGCAGGAAATTATTTGAGAGATTGATAAAATTAAGCATTGTTTACAGCAATTTGTTGAGTGCAGAGTACAGATATGGATGAAACAACACACGGAAGAAAGCAAGTATTGTTTATGGCTGCAATGAAATCTGCGTTTAAAATATAATGATACTTTAAGAGCGAGAACCATCAGACAACGATGCCACATCCAATAAAAGATAACTGCACCGATTTAGTTCGGATTGAAGAATGTATGGAAAATTACAATCTAAATATTGTATAATATTCAAAAAGATAATTACTTCTTTAATAGAAGAGTGCCTTAAACCTTTATGGATGTTCGACATTTAATTTTGGGGTACTACAAGTTCATCTAATATTGAAAAACTGGAAAGGTTTCAATCAAAACTTATTCTAATGAATAAA
Source organism: Zhengitettix transpicula (assembly GCA_037074705.1). Taxonomy (NCBI): domain Eukaryota; kingdom Metazoa; phylum Arthropoda; class Insecta; order Orthoptera; family Tetrigidae; genus Zhengitettix; species Zhengitettix transpicula. Next base: position 112,624,298 of record CM073590.1, read on the forward strand.
TGCTACGTCCGTGATTCTGTCACCTGAATCAGTCAAGACAGTAATCATCTCCTCCAGCTCTTAAGTACCTCAACATACTTGAGAAGCATTAATCATTTAGACAATAGCAATAATATATTTAGATTGCAAAGAAAAAAAACCTTTTGATTTACCATACAGGTTCGCCAACAATTCCTAAACCTACAAAAGTGATTGTGCTACGCAACGGTTAGAACCTGAACTACAAATGACTCTTAATAATACAAGTCAAGATACAAAATATTGTTCTAACAACAGATTTTTCTACGAACAGATTGTAATGTTACTTAAATATTAATAATTTTTTTAAAAAAAAGTCTGCTGTCGCAGCCGACGACCCACCCGCCTTGTGAATTGCACCGGATAATGATAAGATGACGAGAGAGTATTAAATACATACCTTGTACCTTCTAAAGTACTACTACCGCCGTTGCAATATGTCTCATTGCTTTTTAGAAAGTATTCAAAACTATTTTCCAATGCTTCCGCAAACGATTTTTCAGCTTCAGTATGCATTTCTTCTGCTTCATTTTGGTTACTCGTGGGAAGGAATTCACTAAGGTGATAAAAAAACGACCGTCTTACATTCTTAATACTGTCTTACACGAATATTATAATATATAATAACATTGATGAAGCCCACAATTTATTATTCATATATGTTAACATCAGTTCGCGAGACTTCGCCGATGAATGTGAGGCTTCCTTGGTCATACAAACTTAAATGTCTACAGCAACTAAATGTATGTACTGACTAAAGTAATAATTATATAATAGAAAATTTTATGAATTTTTATCTTACTTTTCATTTAAGCTTTTACTCGCATATTTTATATAAATTCTCGTAGTATGAATATTTTTCGTATATATTGTAATAAACAACTGGAATGCTTTAATTAAATGAATCAATTAACAACATTTACTAAGCTTTAAAAGAAATTTATTATTGTTGATAAATTTTACAATGTACAAAACCTATTTTTCATGCCGAATTTAATCCATTTTAAACAAATACTTTAATTTTAATTAATTAATTCGTGGTATTTTGAACATACAGTTCTTATATGATTACAATCAAATTCGTCGAATCTCTTATCTCAGGGTCACTACTTGGTTTGATAATTAGAACAAAATCAATGAATAAACGGACAATTAACAATTCAAATATAAAAGTTAACCTAAAACAATATGAAAATAATTGAAAAGAAAACTGATCGAAGTCTGACTCTACCCTTTTAATTATCGTTTACAAATTTATATCAAAGTATTGTTACTCACGGACCGTCTGTCTGGTACTAGATCTCTCTCTTGTACCTTGAAAACTACCACACTAAAAGGCCATTTTTTTACACAGACTCTAAATTTAATTGAAAATTGTAATGCACACGATTAAAATACTCATCCTCTGCTATCTGGTATATTTTACTTGTCCTATTTTCTCATAAGAGGGCTAATTGATTCAATGAATAAATATAAATCTTGATAGCAACAAATCTAAACCTGAATCGAAATCCCAAGTTTACTTTGCAAATCTTGATACAAAAGTTATTATACCCTTTTTTTTATTTTGACATAATTATATATATACAATCTGTACATTAGGATAATAAGTACTTGTAATAAAATATATATAATATACAGACAGTGGCATTTGGGATATGCTTCCAGTGAATGCACTCCTCTAATATATAACCTAAATGATGATAGTTTGAGTTATTAACACTAAGTGTCCTTATCTCTCTCTATATAAAAATGAATGTCTGTCTGTGTGTCCCCTATGAACTACTAAACCTTTCATCCGATTGCGATGAAACTTTTATGTGTTGTGCGAATTTAAATACAGTCCAAAACAGCCATCATTAGCGTCGAATAAAATGTTTCGGAGGTGTCTTAATTTGATATTGTTATTATAGAATTTTTAGGTGTCTAATTTCAAGTCCAAAAGGCAAGGACTGATATTAGTGCGTATTTTGGGGGTTATAGGAATCACTGAGTTTAATTCTCGCATTAATCATAGAGGTTAATGAAATTTTATGTTCCTCGTCGAGGTGGACGCAGTTGAGAAAAGGTACCCGGAGTAGTTTTGATTATATAAATTATTGATTTTCTTAGGATACCCGCTATATTTTCGTCTCTATTTAATTAACGGTTGTATTTCTTTACTCCTTCGGGAGTAGTTTTAGACTTTATTTAAGTTATCGAGTAATTTTTACTGTTTTAATTCGTCATGATTTTGACCTCATCCTCTAATGTCAAAAAACCGATCTAGGCAATGGAAAAGCCGATAACAACATCTACTATTTATTCCACAACGTTGCAACAACATTTCAATATATTATATTACTACAAACCTAAATTATATATATATATATATATATCTACAGAAAAAATGTCGAATGAACAGAAACATGAAATTGACTGAAAAATGGGGGAGCGTTGTAAATAAAGAGACCTATAGTCAATCAAATTAAATGTACTGTCATCTTAAGGAAGATTGGAATTTCTGTATAAAATAAAGTGACTATATAGTCCTTAAAAGTGCTTTAAGAAGTAAATAATATATGGCATCATGTTTTTTTATTTGGAAAAATGAATTTAGAGTTATATTAACATTTTTATTTAGAGTTTTGATGTAGGGAAATAATTATTAGAGGATAGATTATACTTATGGACAAACTGTTTCAGCAGGTTGACTAAATGTTAAGAGTTTATTAGGAATTACGTCAATGTACAACTTACAAAATAATAACAAAGTGTTTACTGAAAGAGTAAAGAATGAGAAAAAAAAGATAAGTTGTGCTATTGCACTATAATGTGAATGAATACATACCTTTCGACTTCTAAACCAATGTTTTCACCATTACGAAATTCTTTCTCCCCATTTCGGTACACGTATCCCATGCTATCTTCGAAAGCTTTGGCAAAAGATTTCTGAGCTCTAACAGATAAATCTTGTGCACCATTTGGATTATTTTTGGTGGAGTATTTACTGAAATGTAAAGACAACGAAGTGGATTCAGATACATCTACGATTTCCTTAGACCTAAAGCTATGCATAATCAATAAAGCGTGCGAAGTGTTAACTTTGCGTCGAGATAAGCCACGGAACTGGATTATATAAGTGTGTGTCACCATTTTCAAGGAGGTGAAGCAGACTAATCTAGTTCCCACGGGAGAATCAGAGGATGTAAATGGTTGCACAACAGCATTAATTAAATAATTAAAAATTACCGTACAGTAGAACTCATGTTTTGACTGAATTTTCTACCAACAGTAGGGTCTATAAACTCAACAGAATCCAATTAAAACAAGATCATGAAGTTACCGTCGCAAATAATAGCGACTTTTGAAACTGAGCGCATGAAACTTATTAGTTACTACAACTATTATAACAATAGTGCTTAGGAAACATCTTTTCTACACATGAGCTTGGGTAATCTGTTGTTCAATGTTCGTCGTTCTATATCATGTCATAAGGTTTTGTCTTATTATATCCTACAGTTGACGTTGCGGCCCTTAGTTGAAGTTGTGACCTTTTTTACAGTAACAGGCTACATGAGGTTATTCCACGTGGTGGCTACTCCACTTAGGAAGGAATTTGAAAGTGGGTATGCGGAAGGGTAGAGGAGGAAGAAGAAGAAGGTGGTGTAGAGAGGCTATGTACAGGGTAATCCACATAGTCGCAACCCCCTTCTTATAGCATAGGAAAGGGAGTGAAAGGGGGGGATGCGGAAAGGTAGAGCAAGGTAGCTAAGGGTTAACTAGGACCCCTGGGCTATGGTTTAAGGATCCTACCAGGAAAGTCGCCTAAAAGTGATGCAGGGAAACCCCTAGAAAAACATACATATGGTAGGTCCGGCATTTCGTACTTGTCCCACGCCCTTCCGATGGAGGGAGAGGAGTTTTCTATGGAATCGCAGCATTTCCTTCTCTCCGCCTTGACCAGTTTAGGAGACAGCTGGCAGACTGTTCCAATGGGAACAGAGAACAACTCTTACCGTATGCCCAAGGTCTGTGACCCCGGAACATACACCTGTCAAAACAGGCCGAGGTGCTTCGGCTTGTGGGGACCTTAGTTCAAAAACGGAGAGAGGAAAAAGGCATCCGCAAAGGTAGCTCCTTCCTGTCTCTCCTACAAGGTTCTTCCTGCGAGAGAACATAGTCATTCAATATAGTTGATCGTTCAACAAGCTTTCGGACAATCTGAGAGAGGTTTTCGGAGCAAGCAACTTCCTTCACTCGCTAATCGACAGCTCTTCATCTAAACAGATCGTTATCGGACCGGGCGATTTTTGGATTAAATGCAGAATGCTTCAACACTTCGAGGACCAGATTCTGAAGGGTTTGAATAGTGCGGACGGCGGTATGTCACGCAGAAATGCGTCCCGACAATGAACCCTGGAGTTTGAATCAAATTGCACATTACTGTAAACTGATTACAGTTGAATGCTTCGTAAGACCCAAATTAGTCTTTGCATAACTTTGCCTGCAGAGATTTGATGTATTTTAAAATGAAAAATTTACGTCTGTTTTGAAAAAAGTAAAAGTAGCCAAATACAGACAAAAGAAACTCAATGTTTCTGGAAAACTTGTTCATTTCTTCGGGTGTTAAGAAAACTAAAATACGCAAGAACCTAGAGCGAGTGTGGTATTTATATCATCACTTTATTTTATCTGTATTTGGCTATTTTTTTCTTATCATTAATTTGATTATTTTTTTTTTCACGGTATATTCGAAGTGTTCCCGTTCAATGATGTGGCGTTTGCTCTGCTTCAAAGTGATGGATCTCCAGTCGTGATTCGTTTCAGAGAAGTTTCGCCTTTGTTAGAATGACGTGCTTACAGATTGTCACATGATTGCTCATAAGCTGTTCGTTAGTTGTTTAGGGGCCAGTGGCGGCTGGTGCTTATATACTCATTAATATATAAATTTAGGGTGAATTAATTTTAAGAACCTTAATAACAATTTATTATAAAATTATGGAATTAAGCCTCAATTTCGAAGATTTTAAACTGCCCGCTCTTAGCCACACTCGCTCTCCCCATACAGAGCCCGTAAGGTTCAATGATATGGGCGAGTCAGTACATAGAACAGTGCCAACATGCGTGGCTTCTTCCTAAAATGAACATTATTTAAAATATGTTCAAAGGGAAAATATTTTCGTTTTAGTGCTAAATTATTCCACTTTTAAAAATTTGACACCTTGTAGACCGAATTAAATATGTAGCATAATACGGATCAGGTCATTTGCATCTGAGTATTGGTAAACTATTCTGTTATATCTTTAATATTTTACACAGTTATTATGGAGCACTTTCCTTAATTCAGTATTTTGACGCGGTTTTATTTAAGTAATTTGTTGTCATCGAAAGTATGGAAATACATTTTAAATTTTAGCTTTGGATAAAGATAGCAAAACTCCAAGTAGGGTTTTTCCCCGGCCATCAATAGATTGCAACCGACAGGTAGCTGGCTCACGTTTCCAAGAAATGCCTAGGAATGCGACGCTAGACAAACATGTCCCTGTAGTCTTTAGGAAAGTCTGTTAGTAGTTAGGAAGATTTCTACCAATTAAAGGATAGTTTTGTAAAAAGATAGGGGATGTAACGGATTGGAGAAGGAAGCAGATGGAGACTTTGTGTTTGACTGCGGAGAGAGAGAGAGACTCGATGTTTGACTGTGGAGGCCGGAGATCTACATTTTGCTGAGGAGGACGACGCCAGCCTGAGAGCGGCCCAACACGTGGCGGGTGTTTCCAAAACCGCTGCAACTCCTGAGGAAGTGAATATTTCTCAAACAATAAGCCGTTGGAGTTTATTTTCTGGGGTATTTACATTTATATATTAGGGTATTTCAAGTTCTACTTAAATACGGAGAACTTGAGATGGAGTTCATGTTCTAGCAAACCGGTAGCATTTATTATTCATTTTGTATTTCTACGTATGTAGTTTCCTTTCTTACGTAAATATTTCACATAATAAATTAAATTTCTTTTATGCTTTCTTTTTTTTAGGTAATTTTGTCACATGGCGCCCAATCTTGCTAAAATTTTATTCTTTTGCAATTATAGTTTGAATTTTGAAATCAGTTGGAAGCGCTACATTATCCTCGTTAAATGGTTGGTTGGGGTGATGTAGCACATAACTTAAAAACGCTACGTCTAACACATAGGCTAACATATGAAAGTTGAGCCCGTTATGGATAATTTTTAAAATAATGGCACATCACGTCACTCGACGGCTATTCAGAATCGAACAGGGACCTTGTTCGACAGGTTTTGAATATCCACTGATCCATTTCGCCACGGCATTGACACCGTAATGTACTATAAGTTTTCTATTGATTATAGCCCCTGATTACGGAACGCAGTTATTCTTGGTGCAAACGGATATAGGCGCAGCCATGTTCACTTCGTGTAAGTGTAGATGGAACTGAAGCGATAACGCTGTAACCTGCCATGAGCGAAGACACTAACGGCTTGGGAACGCAGAAAGTCTACAGGCCATTAAAATAAAACTACCTGTACTTTCTACTACACTCCTAGTTTCAAAATATTTGTCATTGTACTTTGAACAAGATATTTCGTGCGTCATACTTGACGCCATTTTCTTAACTTTCCTGTCCGCATGAAAATTAACAATCCCAAGCATCACTTTTTCGCGGTTCTGTTTTTCAAAGATTATTCACTTAATGTACATAGATGATTATTTAAGGTACAGGTGATTGCAGTTAGGTTTTCTGCATCGAATGTTTTTTTGGTATCCTCTTGAGTCATAATTATATTTAATGTAATACTTCATGTTTTATAGGTAATACCTAATACGAACCTGACAGATGCATTTTTGTACGGTGCAAGCACTGGTTTGTCAACTCTGCATTGCTTTCTCAGAACAGTTGCTGAATATTCCGCTGCTGGTAACTTGAAATTGTTTCTGAAAAATTAAAATGAAATAAATAATTATTAATATATAAATATAATTAATATTTTTCAGGAAATTATTATCAGTGACGAAATTGTACTGACGAACAATGAAGTTAGTTAATGTATCAATGGATATTAGTACTTAATTTTCATTCTTCCAGATTTCACTTTTTTTAACACAACTTAAAATGTACCAAGTGAAAGAATACCGCAAGTAAAAAGGAAAGCCTAATGTAAAATTGAAAAGTGGTAATTCAACATCAATAATTAAGAAGGAAAAGTTTCGTATCTTAACGACTTACTTACATGTTGCGACTTTTTTGTTTGAAGTTAGATTTACAATTATCACTTGACTGCCTTCTGGGAAAAGAAAATTAGAGCTGTACAACTTAAATTTACACATCGAATACAGGGTGATAGAAAAGTTGCTGTGCATCATATGTTGGAAATGACGTCCACGAACTGTACAAGTCTGAACCCGTTTAATTTTATTGCAAAAGAGTTTCCGCAGATCTAAATGTGATATGCTTCTCACGTATGCAGTTATTTCAGTTTTCAAGTAACTTTGTCTCGAACTTCCAAGGTATATATACAGCCATAGTCTGTAGTCCAGTGCACAGCGACTTTCCTAACGCACTTTTATTTGTGACATGAATATATTGTAATGCCAACTAAACGGGCCATTAATTGTTTTAATATAAATTAAATTGTTAACGGTACAAATGCGTAAAGGCGACAATGAAGGCGGGTTTATCCTTTGTTCAACAATGGAGACCGCGCTTAGCGAACTGAGTATGCGTTTGGAGAAAGATCAGTTGGCGGCGAAACATTGCAAGAGACAGAAAAAATAAAACTTGAGCAGAGACTAGACGTCGTTAATGTATTACCAGTTAAAGTTGTGAATTAATACAAAGTAAAACATTCACGGAAGTATTGCATCGTAAATATTGGAAAGTAATAGCAGTTTTGTCAGAATAGAACTTTCCAAAATCTTCGTGGAGGAATGGTTCCAGGAGAACATTGGTAAATTATTATGGAGCGGAGCAGTCAACGACATACAGCCAATCTTGCCGAATTTTAAAGTGAAGTGTAGAATCAGTGAAAACCAAGGCTTGATATTAAAATTAAAGTGTGTAAAGGTGTCTGAACGAGGTAAAATTGATTGCTCTGGTATCAGACAGACAATACTTTTATACAAATTTTGTAAACGATAATTAAAAGGGTATAATCAGATTTCGTTCAGCTTTCTTTCCACTTATTTTCATATTGTTTTAGGTTAATTTTTTATATTTTGAATTGTTAATTGTCAGTCTATACATTGATTTTGTTCTAATTATCAATCCCAGTACTGACCCTGAGATATAGAGATCCGACGTATTTGATTGTAATGATATAAGAACTGTATATTCATAGATGCCACGAGTTAATAAATGAAAATTAAAGTATTTGTTAAAATGGATGAAATTCGGCATGAAAATAGGTTTTGTAAATTGTAAAATTATCAACAATAATAAATTTCTTTAAAGCTTATTATTTTTTTTGTTAATTAATTAATTGAATTAACCCTATTTTGTTATTTATTACAATATATTCGGCCTGGCGTCAATCAGAACAACGTTCTCGTATTTATACATCTGAAATTATTCCGGAAAATAAATTAATTCGACAGTAATCTCTATAATTAACAATTCTCCACGCCCACTACATTTTGAAGAGGCTGAACGTGAATCTAACAGGCGTCGGGTTTGCCAAGTGTCATCGTTCACCTGAGTGACACCGAAAACGATGGATTCGACATCAACATGGGCCATTTTGTATCATTTCCCCCATATTACCTCCCCCCCACCTTTCCGTCCAACTTACGCGGCATAGTAAATGTCACTATAGGATTCAGCGGATCCCAAATCACCCAATTCGACACCAATCTCGGTCCTTTTGTGTATTTTATATTTAATGCCCTTACTTCACCCACTTCGACCCCTCATGTTGAAGGGGTAAGCTCGACATCAGGAATTGCACTATTCATTTTAATAACAACTAAAACGATAGATTCGACACTAATATGGGAAATTTTAGTCCATTTCCACTTTTAAACTCCCTCAACTCCAAAGAGACTGAATTTCACATAGCCTTCATTGAAAATGACAGAATCCAACTGAGCGACTCTAACAACCGTGCATTAGGCACCAATCTCGGTCGTTTCAGTCCCTTTGAACCCGCACCCTAGACTTACTCCCATCCAATATAGGTACTTTACCTACATCGAGAGTGCCGCTATTAGCGACCATGAAAACTATTTATTCATCATTACACATATGACGTTTTCGCATATTTCTAAATGATGCGCAGTTGATCAGATAATTATGTTTGTATTAGGTAATACTTCTGAATTTCCGAATTTAAAGCGGAGAATCTTTATCTACACGAACATTTGGACAAGTAGAATTAATCATGACTAAGCGAAGTGAAAGAAGAAAAGAAGAAAGGAACCATAAATATGTATCATACTGGTTCTGATAATAGAAGATTAGTTAATGTAGGATTTATAAAGAAAAAGTATTACGATTTAAGAAAAATTCGTAAGAATGGCAAGTCCGACAATGCAAGTGTCAGAATGATCCAAAGTGTAAATATTCAAGTTTACGTGTCATTTACTTTTTACTCGGATGAAGAAGTGTAAGTGAACCACGAGTATTATCTAGACAGGGATCTACAACTTCAGGAACATGGGCACTTAAGAAAGACAAACAAAATGTGGTGATACGCAAAAACGCGGCGAAATACATATACGCCAAGTATCTCACATTACTCATAAAGACCTCCTAATAATAAAGGGAGATTAAACGAAATAAAATAAAGTGGAGACTCAAAAATCAAAGTGACGATCAATAACACCCATAAATTTAATAGTTAGGTTTACCACAGACCAAAACATATGAAAAGGGAGAACTTGATATGAAATCAACAAACTTTCCTGATATAAAAAGTATTAATAAAAAGGGACGGAAAATTAAAAACATAGTTTAAGCAAGTATAGGGGTAACATCTTCGATAAACCTACTACGTTTTAACAACAATCTCTGCCACCGTCACCGTGTGACCGTCAACGACACCTTGACATGGCCACTTGCCATAGAACATGCAGGCTCTAAATAATTGTCCTCATTTCATTTTCATTTCTATTTTGATGAGTGTGTGGTGAGCTTAAGGTCAAATTAACTAATGATATGCTGTTTGTTGGGCGCCACCTGCAAGAATTGTTCTTGCAGGAAAGGGAAATACAATATTTAGTTAATAAAAACAAGAATTCATTTTATGAGAATTTATATAAAACGAAAGCTCTCCAGCCTGCCAGGGATGCATGTAACCCCCTCCCTTTCTCAAGATTAACCGTGGTTCTCTTCGTGGTAAACCGACGCGATACCCGGAAGCATGGAATGCGACTTACCAGGTCTGCAGCTCGGACAGGGTCGGCTCCCGTTGGCGACTCTCTCTCTCCGCAGCATTCGCAGTAGACGACCGGAGACCCACGTGCAAAACCAAAATCTTCCAGGATCAACTCTCCCTGACCACTCTCACCGACGGTCCAAATCCATCTCCCCGTGTTCGCAGACTTCTCTCTCTGCCTCCTCAAAATCCCTCTCTCCTGGTTGGTCCTTGTGCACACGTGACCCACTTCAATCTATTTTAGGGCCATACCCTCCCGGTCGTCTACCCCTTCCTTGGCCGACCATGACCTTTCTTGCGGGACTTGCGGATTTTCCAATCCACCCCGCCATTGTCTTGTGTCTGCTGCTCGACCCCGGCAAGCCACATTCCCATGCTTCCAGTCAGTAATTTAGGCAACAGTTATAAAAATATTTTGTAACAAATCGATAACTAAAGGCGCACCATAAGTGTATTAACTGGAAATAGAACTGGGCATGCATTGTAGTAAAATATAAAATTTAATTTTTTTAATAAAACTAGTTCTTAAAGAATCGTCGACTGAACAGTGTTGACGTATCTTCGTAATTCTCCATTCTATCAAACATAAATGATTAGCATCAGCTCGATTAAATGATTGAAGAAAAATATTCTAGTGCAGTTTTTGTACCTCAAGACTGCGGCGGAACTATTTCCAGTTGCCGCCTTGTTGATTCTCGTCGGAGAACGGAAGGCCAGTGAAGAACCCGCTGAGGATCCGAGTGTAGTGGACGACGCAGTTTTCCACACATAGCTTCGAAGAGCAATCCACGGATACTGAAATTTAAAACTTGATTTATTGCATGGTATAATATAATTAAATAAATATAATACATTCAACATTATAAATATTTAATTCGCAATTGTTTAGCATGCTTGAAGGAAATATGGCATATTAAATTGACGTACTGAATTTGTACAAAATATTTCATTAACTGATTTATTAATTTTATTTACAAAGAATGTTTTGCTGATATTCGAAAGCAACCTAGAGAATTCTACACTACAAAAGTAAGTAAACGTTTAATATATAAATCATTCAAAAGTGGTTTATAACAACATCTGTATGATGACGAGCATGGGAACTTTTAAAGTACTTATTGACCAAGCAATATTTTTAAAACTATTCAATTTCAATTACTTTTAAATTTTCTGACACAAATATTAAATGAATTTATCGATTAAAAGAAAATGTCATGCAGCTAGAAATAAATTACAACAAACATCTTTGCTAAAGAAAAAAAGGCAGAATTTAACGCAATCGCCTTGAAACTGTCAATGAAATGTTGACTATATATTTATATATTGTAATGATCAATTAGAAAGCCTTTAATTTAATTTGCCCCACATTGTGGTAGCTATTATGTAATATTCACAACTAGGGGGTCGTTAATTAAATAAAAGATTAATAAAATTTACAAACAATATTTTTATTGTGGCAATAATTAAAAAACAATTTCAAATTTAACATATTAGATCTCAGGGTCTACACTGGATTTGATAATGGACACATTAATTATGTTTAAAAAATCTTATTAACAAACAAATCACAATTAAAAGAAAAGAAATTTACTTGACAATTAAACTAGAACGAAATTTAAAATGAGCACGAAATTAAGAAGTAAAGAGATTAGAACGAATTAACAATTTAAACGGAGAACGAAATCTGACTTCTATCTTTCAATTACGTTTACATACTTAATTATTTTGTATTTTGTTACATTTGTCCAGCATTCCAGCATACCTTTCGTTTTCGAAATACACTATTGCGGGATTTTACACTGATTCTAAACTCACAGATCTTACATTGATTCTAAGCCAAAATTTTATATGATGTCAGGAACTCGGATGATCCTCCCCTTTTGTTGTCAGCTACCTGTTGACTGCTTGCCTTAGGTGAATTCTGCTTGCCTTAGGCGAATTCCTTTGGTCTGTAGATTTGCCCGTCTTTACTGCATTGGACTCAAACTGAAATATTACTATTTCTGGCCGGTTTTCGACACAAAACTGCTTTTACTTAGCAAGTTTCGACGTTAAGCTCTCGTGAATGTTTTACTTTGTTCTCAGAAATGTCCAGGCACCAACTAACTCTGTTAAATTTTAATCGCCGACTCTGTTGAATTCTCCTCCAGCTAACAGTTGTACCTTGACGATGTCTTTCCGCGAACTGCTTCTCACACTAATCTCTTGCGAACTGCACTCTCGTCTCGCATTTTAGCGCGCAATACACCGTTTTTCGGACGTTCCGACAAAGGAACATAGCTGGGCTACATTGTCGCTATGTTCTGGACCGCCGCTACAAAGGATTTCTCAAACAATTTAAATTTTTATGTTCAAACAATTAATGTCCTAATTAATTGGCATTACAATATATACAGTAACGTGGCAATCGGGATTTGTCGATTACTAGTCATGTTTCATTCTGGTTGGCGTGTGTCTGCAGTGTTTGTGACAATATACACGGAAAACGCTGTTGTGGAGCAGTTTGGTGAAGGAAGTGTGTGTGTTTGGCCTCCGAAGATTAAGGTTATGCTTGAGTCTAACTGTATGAAGAGAATAAGGAGACTATATCACTGTATCACCAAAATTAGTGTATATAAATAATATATATCATGTCTCCAGATATAAATATTTTTCATTGCTCGTATATTAACGTTTATGAAAAAATATTATTTTGGGAATTTTTATTACAAATTACTCAGCGTGTGGATTGGGAGAAGATTCACAGATAAAATAAAAGTATTAGCTACGTAGGCAAAGCGGTCAGAGGAGTTTTGCTACAATAAATTGTAAAGACCACCAATATGTGTAAAGAAATGATTTTATAAATTATTTAATATTTGTATTTTCAGAGGAATATTGTGGCCGGGGAATTGTAGGCAAGAATGCGGAAGAATGTGTTTCTGACGGTATTATTGTCGGCGGTGTGAAATATTGAAGGATTTGAAGAAATGTAGTCTCCGATATGAGGTTTTTCAGTCTCAGTGCATGGCAGTCAGACAGTGAGGATTGCTTGTAGACCCTGCTAATGAGTCTGCAAGTAGAAAAGTCGACGATCAAAAGACAGTTTATCAATGTTTTTGTTGTTAGAGATTGAAGGAGACCCTGAAGGTTTCAAGAATATCATTAAATCCGTGGCATTCATGTATAAAATTGTGTATAAAACTTTATTAAATTTAAATTGTAATCAATTTTCTGTATTTAAAAGTGGATTTGTTAGTAATCATTTCATTTATCAAATCCGTCAATAGACAACAGTTCCCTTTTAATGAATTGTTTAAAGATGTTCGATTTCCCTAATTGGTTACAAAATTAATTGATACGCAACGTGGTCGCTACGTTTATTCTAATTTGTTTATAACAATATAGTTAATGTTTTTACATTACATAAACTTTATGTCCATAAATAATTTCACTATAATGGTATTTAAATGGACCAATAACTCAGTAGAATTTGAAAATATCACCTTAATACAATGAAAGCTCTAAAATATATACTGAATAATCAGCAGTGTAGTACTTATGTAGTACCTCTTTGGTCTCTTGAAAATTATCAGTGTTATTTGAGTTAAGAATATCCATAACCCTTTCAACGTTTTCTACATCAATTGCACGGTTGTTTCTCACATCCACAATAACCAGAGTTTGGTTATTCATGAGCATTTTAATAATTCCACATGCCCCATCGTTTCCAATATCGCAGTTTTGCAAGTCAATTGCTGAAATAAAGCAGAACACAGAAACGTTTGTGAGTTCATTTAGAACACGTTTCGTAACATAAATATATTAGGTATACGTTTCCGAACAATACAATCCACTTAATAAATTTTAAGAACTAATAATATGCTAGTGGCCAAATAAATAAATGAAACAAACTCACGTTTGAGGGCGGAGGACACATTTCGGGGTTAATTTATTTGAGGGTTACACAATCGTATTACGAAACCTTTACATACAAGATCAACGATTTAAATTAAAATAATTAAAAACCTCGAAATAATCATTGAACGATGGAGACTCTCGCTTGTGATAAAATTAAACCGCCACCTCATTTTGAGGCCAACTTATATAAATGTAAGGTTTTTAATCGATTTCTTTATACCTTAGTAGGCGTTGTAGATGCACGAATCAAATTTTGCAAATATTGTATGTAATGAACTTGCACTTCTTGAGGGACCCATTCTCTCATGCTGAACCAGAACCGATCGCGTCATAACCTTTACAGGAGGACATGGTCCCGCAAGGCAGCTGCCTTGGCCCTACTCTGTTCAATATCTACATTAATGACGTCCCAACGAGTCCGGAAACCGAATTAGCGTTGTATGCGGATGATGCAGCATATTTCGCCTCCGGACATAATCAAAATTATGTAGCTAAAAAGCTCCAGCGGTCTGTAAAAGGCTTTCAATCTTGGGCGAACCCTTGGAGAATGCGAATCAATAGGGAGAAGACCCAGGCCATAATGTTCACGCGTAAGAGAGAAGTCCCCATTGTAGATATAATAGCAGGGGTAATTAAAGTCCAATGGACAAAGTCTGTAAAGAACATAGGACTAACGTTGGACAAGCGACTGACCTTTGGGGAGCATATCAAACAGACCAAAGCGAAATGCTAATTAGCAATAAGAAGCTTTTCCCGCTGTTTAAAAGCCGCGGACTTAGCCTAAAAACTAAGATCATGCATTTGGCTACCTTCCTCCTACCTACCGCATCCCCCCTTTCAAATCCCTTTCCTATGCTATAAGAGGGTAGTTGCCACTATGTGGATTACCCTATACATAGCCTGTCTACACCCAAAAAAAAAATTCCCAAGATGAACTGGACAAGCCTGCGAGAGGATTCTCTCGCAGGTAACCTGTGAGGGATGTTAGGAGAGATATGAAAAGGCTACCTTTGGGTATGCCTTTTCCTCTCCGTTTTTGAACTAAGGTTCCCACAAGCCGAGGCTCCTCGGCCTGTTTTGAGAGGTGTATGTTACGGGGTCACAGACCTTGGGCATACGGTAAGAGTTATCCGCTATTCCCATTGGAATAGTAAGCCAGCTGCCTCCTAAATTGGTCGAGGCACGGAGAAGAGAATGCTGCGTCCCCACAGAAAACTCCTCTCCCGCTATCGGAAGGGCGTGGGACAAGTACCCAATGCCCGAACTACCCGATGCAGGTTTTTCTAGGGTTTTCCCTGCATTTCTTTAGGCGAATGCCGGGTAGGATCCTTAAACCATATCCCGGGGGCCCTAGTAACCCTTGGCTACCTTCCTCCAACCTTCCGCATCCCCCTTTCAAATCCCTTCCTATGCTATTAAAGGGGAGTTGCCCAATGTGGATCACCCTCATGTAGCCGGTTGCCCTAAAAAAAAAAATACAAGAGACATGATGAGAGTCTGCGAGGGTTATTCTATCGCAGGCAATACCTGCGAGGGATGTTCTCTCGCAGGCAGAACCTTGTAGGAGAGATACGAAGGGGCTACCTTTGGGGATGCCATTTCCTCTCCGCTTTAGAACTAAGGTTCCCACAAACTGAGGCACCTCGGCCTGTTCTGAGACGTCTATGTTCCGGGGTCACGGACCTTGGGAATACGGTAAGAGTTGTCCGCTATTCCCATTGTAATAGTCGGCCAGCTGCCTCCTAAACTGGTTGAGGCACGGAGAAGGGAATGCTGCGTCCCCACAGCAAACTCCTCTCCCGCTATCGGAAGGGCGTGGGACAAGCACCCAATGCCCGACCTACCTGATGCAGGTTTTTCTAGGGTTTTCTCTGCATTTCTTTAGGCGGATGCCGGGTAGGATCCTTAAAATATATCCCGGGGGTCCTAGTTATCCTTGGCTACCTTCCTCCACCCTTCCGCATCCCCCCTTTTTAATCCCTTTTCTATCCTATAAGAGGGGAGTTACCACTATGTGGATTATCCTATACACAGCCTGTCTACACCAAAAAAAAATTACATGACATTGGTACGTCCTGTACGGTAGCGAGGTCTGGGGTGTAGCGGCCAAATCCAACATTGATCAGGCTCAGGCAGTGCAAAATAGGTGCATTAGGATAATCACTAGTGCACCTAGATATAGTAGAATGATAGATATACACAATATGCTAGGGTTAGATACGATTAGGAAATATTTAGTGGTTAGGAATAAAATCGTTTTTGATAGGGCTAGTGCATCAAAATTTGATATTAGAATACTTTCTACTAGCGATAGCGTCCTTAGAAATAGAACAACTAGGTTTTAGGTCACTGTATAGTTAGGATAAATTAGGATTAATGTATTAGGTTAAATTTAGGGCACGCCTCGCCCTGAACATTACAATTAGGCAAATAATTTAAATTATTAAAGGAAAACAAAGGCAAGAACTATGCTCGGGACTTGAGTCTATAACAGCCCTCGTGGCCACCACAAATAACGTCATTTAAATTTAAAATATTTAAGGGGAAAAAACTTTTTTTTATAAAAACGAAAAATAATTTCACCTACGATTAACCTTTTTTCCCCTAGGGTTGAGGGCAGCTTAAAAATCTTAAATAAAGGAATGCAGATTCACATTCTGCAACAAAAACTATTAAATTTAAAAATTATTCAAATTTTTAAAATTAGGCCATTGAAAACTATAGTTTTCACCTATAAGAAACACCAAAAATGGAGGAAAATTACTATTTCTACGTCGTTCTTTGTGAATGTCGATAAAAGTGACATCTTGAATAAAGTCAATATGTCTTGTATATTTCGATTGCAAGTGCATTTCATAATTTTTAACTTTTCACTTTGTTTTCTCTGTAAATGTTTTGGGAATTGAAATTAAACAACAAAATCAATTATTTGCTTACATATAAATAACTGAATTTTGTCTTTCTGGCAAACATTTATTTAGTGAAAGGAATTTCAGTCACTCATACAGCAGCAGAAGTCGCCTTTTCCGCATAAAAAGAAAATATGAATTTAAATTATGGTTCCTGGATTCTTATATGCAGAATACCATGAGTTATTATTTTGCTTATTTTCTTTTTTCCTCACACGTATGTGTCTTATAAATTAAATTTGTAAGAAATTACATTTATACTACAGAGAAACCGATGATGATCAGAAATTAATGTTTTAAAGTAAAATATTTTTAATTTTGCATCATTTTGTAATAAATCGTGGTTTCTCGAAAAGGAAGATTAATAAATTTCACCAATAAAGTATGCATTTACAATAATTTTTTTTGGTAACATTCATAATTATTGCCGCAGAATATGAATCTTCATTCGATGAAAGGAGGTTCCTATTTAGGATGTATTCTCAATTATTTTTTGCATCTTCTGTAAAAAATGGGAGTTACTCTAAGGTATTATAAAGTTAACTGTGCCATCGCTTACAAGATCTGTAGTGATATACGGTTGTGAAACGTGGACACTTAATAATAATGATAAGCACTTACTCAGAATATTTGAACGCAAGATACTGAGAAGGATATACGGACCTGTATGTACGAATGGAGAATTAGAACAAACAGAGAACTAGAGCAGCTCATGAATAACGAGGACATTGTTAGGTTTATCCAGAACAGAAGGTTTGCCTGGACGGGACACGTACTTAGGATGGATGAAAGCAGAACACCTAGAAGGATTATGGACTGGAAGCCAAATGGGAGGAGGAAAAGTGGAAGACCCCGGACAAGATGGGTTAAATGACATCGAGAAGGATATACAAACCATGAAAGTAAGAGGATGGCGGAGACTGACACAGGAGAAGGCGAAATGGAAGAAAATTATTAATAAGGCCAAAACTCACATTGGGTTATAGTTTCAATAAAAGAAGAAGATCTGTGTCATCCTTAAAATGTGACAGTGCGATTTCAGCAGAAGAGAATTGGGACCCTCAAGAATATTGACGTTTTATTGGGACGTTTCTTCATAACATAGTTATTTTTCGAGTTACTTTCATGGTTTTATTTAATTGGACCACCCTTAATATCAAAAATTGAATTTCTTAAATTGATAATGGTTGATAATATCTCACGGTTATATAATGAAGATTTTTGTGAATATAGAGAGATGCATACGAATTTCAGTAATTTGTTGTATTGAAGTTATATAAAAGCGCAGTAGTGAAAAAGGATATGTTTTTGAACAATAAAATTAATTACAGGCCTATATGGCTGAGCTTTGATGGAATGCTTCTTCTGTTCTTTCGAAAAATTAATTTTTTCTATCAAAGTACACAACCTTTTAACCAAAGATCGTCCTTGACTTGTTCAACCAATCTGATAACTCCTTTGTCACCAATTAACATGTTATGATTCATTGACAGTCTCCGAAGTCCAGGCATTCCATCCAAATCAGCGCTTCGATATCGAAGAGATTGCTTCCAAATTTCATTAAATCGTTGGAGTTGCTGGTGCTAGAACGCAAAATTATACAGTATTTAACAGCAATGAAGTTTACACTACAGTTCGAGTTAAATATATTTTAATTTGAAAGATTTAGTAATGACACACATAGGTTAAAAATCTAAATACACCTGTACAGGTTTCTGATCAATAATGATATATATATATATTAAAATGAATTAAAAATTTTTTATGATAATAATTGGAGGTCTTTAACCAGAAAACAGTTTCATTATATTTATTTTTCTAGAGTTCCTACGTATGGTGCTTTAACTTGTACTAATTATTTCGAAGAGAAATAATGGAACCAATAAATCTAAATCTACTAGTTAAAGCGAAAATAAGCGTATGGATGAATCAAGTAGTTATTATTGTTATGCTGACTTAAAAAATCTAAAAAGAGCTTAATTATCGTATCATAATAGACTAAAAATACGAGGTGTTAAAGTATCCGAGTTTGAAACTCGTAAATATATTTTGGAATGCCTTTTAAAACACACAACTTTAAAAAAATGCTAATGAAATTAATTAATAAATAAACAAGAATCAATTGGAAGTCAGAAAACTGATATTTATTTCTGGAAAATTAAACTACGTTTCGACGCTAACTTTGGTAGATTTCGGTCAAGAGTGAATGACCTGACTATCAAAATTTTGTTAAACTGACATAAATAATTTTTTTTTCTGATTTCAAATTTCCTGTTGTTTATTTATGTTGTCTCAATAGTCCGAAATTAATTAAGTAGTTAGGGAAAACGAAGACCAGAATTTCGTAAATTTAGTAAAGAAGTGAAGTATATAGAAGACTAAATCTGCAGTGTATAGAAGTAACGATCAATTCCTGAATATTCAAACAAGGCGCTACTAAGTCACGAGTAAATCGTTTGGTAGAGAACGGAAAGGGAAGCGCCAGAAATCCAGCCTGGAATAAATTGAAAACAGTAATGAAACTCACTATTTGAAAAACCACAGGTCGAAAAACAGGCTTCATGGAAAATGTTGGAGTTGAGCAGTTAGGACATCACTTACAAAAAATGATTGAAAAAGAGTGTAATAAACGCCATACGTATTACATCTAGACAAGTGCAAGGAGTTAAATAATTCCAAAATATGTCAGGAAACGTATTTGTGTAACATATGTAGAAATGTAAAACATCATCTTGCAAATTGAATATTCTGTTACGTTCTAATAGCTACAATATTTTACAGCCCGCCAAAATCTCCAACACTCTCACTGGAAGATAGCCACAAGAAAAGTATCTGTACAATGGAATCTGCACTGGAGCCAACTCAAAGCAAGCAGAATTCACAAGTCAGTCAAAAACTTCAAAGCCATCTACTTCAACCCAGAATCAAGGAGAAGGGACCAAGTTGTCTTATCTAGAATCAGAACAGAACACTCCAAACTAACTCATGTCCACTTAATGACGAATAGACCTTTTACTATTTGCGATAGGTGTAACACCCCGATCGCCATAGCCCACATCATTGAATGCTGCATTAAGTATGCAAACGTCAGAAAACAGATACTGGAAGGATATGCCGTCAACTCCGCAGCATCCCAAGAACGATTTTTTTAGGGTAATCCTCATAGTGGCAACACCCCTCTTATAGCATAGGAAAGGGATTTGAAAGGGGGAATGTGGAAGGGTAGAGGAAGGTAGCCAAGAGTTAACTAGGACCCCCGGGCTATATTTTAAGGATCCTACCCGGCATTCGCGTAAAGAAATGCAGGACAAACCCTAGAAAAACCTGCATCTGGTAGGTCGGGCATTGGGTGCTTGTCTCACGCCCTTCCGATAGCGGGAGAGGAGTTTGCTGTGGGGACGCAGCATTCCCTTCTCCTTGCCTCGACCAGTTTACGAGGCAGCTGGCCGACTATTCCAATGGGAATAGCGAACAACTCTTACCGTATGCCCAAGGTCTGTGACCCCGGAACATACACCTCTCAGAACAGGCAAGGTGCTTGTGGGAACCTTAGTTCAGAAACGGAAAGGAAAAGGCATCCCCAAAGGTAGCCCCTTCGTATCTCTCCTACAAGGTTCTGCCTGCGAGAGAACATCCCTCGCAGGTATTGCCTGCGAGAGAATAGCCCTCGCAGGTCTACGCCCCCCCCCCCCAAAGAACGAATCAAACTGCGCTGATGTAACTGATCTAGCTGATAATATAGCTGCGATATAAAATATAATTAAATTTAAATAAAACTTTTACATAATTTTAACAGAATTTAATTGATATTAAATTATCCAATGCGAATAAGTATAATTTAATTTAATTTTAATTATTATTATTATTAAATTTAATTAAATTAATTTTATCCTTTTTACCCATGGATTAGGAAGTATTATACAAATAATTAACTGGTAAGATTCATGTAGCAATGTAATTTTTTCACTCTTGCTCCTACTAACACGGTACTGTACTTCGATAATATCAAAAGAACTTTAAACTATTTCTATGGATATATTTGTGAAATGCTCTGTATATATTATTTTAATAAATCAATTAAATATAAATATATACATTTCAATAAATTACAGAATATTGAAATATTGTTTAATATGTTAAACAGTAACCAACTTTTAACAAAGAGCAGACAGCAATGATTCCTTCTTCACTTATGTTGCACGCTGATATATCCAAGTAAATGATGTTTGGTAAATTTTTAATAGCACTGCAAATAAATTGGCAGCCATCATCTCCAATAGAACTTCTGTAAAGGGACAGATTTTGAAGCGTAGGACAACGTGCTAATCCCTGGAACAAAGTATGGAGGAACGTGTCACTTTTATTTAGAATTGAATTGAATCGAACTAAATAACGACTGGTAATTCACGATTATTGATTGTGAAATTCAATAAAAAATAAAATTGATAAATATTAATAACTAGGGAAACGTAGTAAATAAAATCACTCGTCTCTATTTCTTTCGTGAGATCATTCTATCTGTCATGTTTATTTCTCAGTTATATCCTAATTATACTGTTTTGTCGCTTCTCCACCTTCCAGATAGTCTCTCTTCATTCCCCACCAGCGGGTGGAAACCTCTTCACGTGTTTGATTTCAGGCAATCTGCGTCAATTTTACACTTTTGCGGGCTTACTCACGCCTGTTGGAAGGGTTGACCTTCGGGGATTTTGGTCAGGTTTCTCCCATAATCCCATGCCTTTGTCTGAAGATTCGGTTCCTCCTCGACACCTCGGCGCCAAACTTTATGGCCGTATTTTTCAGCAAGCCATAGCTCGGGTCTGGGTAAACAGGCGTTTTTACTCAAATATTAAAAAAAAAATCTTGAATTAATTTTAGGGGTGTTCTTTGCACTACATCATTATTGTATTAATTTTTTTAACTAATTTTAATTTGCAGAGAATAGGATAATGTAATCTACGAATAGTAAGTGATGAAAGAACTTTCCATATATTTTTAATCATTTCTGTTCTTCCTTCGAATTTACTAATACAAAAATTAATCGAAAATACAATTTAGATGATTTATAATCGTAATAATTTATAATCGTAATAATGGTATGATGCGTCTACCTTAACTCGTTATGTCTTTCTTCCTATTCCGACACCGTTGATCCTACTATTCTGTAATTTCTTAGTGTCTTTATATATTATGTTTTAATAAATTGTTCCTGAATATGTCACTCATACTAACTACTCAGTAGCAACTATTGAGTTTCTAGTACATGACAGAAGTATGAATATATTACCTCACAAAGATTTTTCAAATAGTTCGCTCCCAAAGGTAATCCCTGAAGCTCCAGACAAGTCAAAACTGGTGTTATGCCGAGGAACTTCTTTAAAGATTCTATCACTATATTTAGGACGAAGTTTGTGTGAATCAATGGATGATGTATCACAGCCCGTGCTTTCTCTTCTGTATGAACGTCTTCTACAGCTGAAAATTAAAATTTTAGTTATCATATGCAGATATTTGAAAATTAAATATAAGACTGATTTTTAGTAGTTTATTAACACCCCAGGTTTAATGAGTCACCAAATTAAAATACTTGTGCTAAGTTCTAAGTATCTATTCAATTTCAATAGCTGTAGAAGCTTTCGGTTGAAACACTTTTGGAATAGACTGAGCATGGGTGACCAATTTTAGTTTTAAATTTTTTATTTTATTTCGGACGATGTTCCTGAATAATGTGGAACTCTCTGCAACCCATTTAGTGAAATATTAGTAAACTGAATAAATAATACATTTTCTCTGCCGTAACAGTGTTGTTATACTACTCTTACAACGTCGATTAAACTTTCATTTACAAATAATCTTATAACTTCGATAAATCGTGCAAAATAACAAATAACTGCTCTTCCTAGTAACGGCCGAGTTTACAGCTAAATGTCAGATTAAATAATGCTTACTGTCCCATCGCGTGTCATTTTCTGCAATTTCCGCAATGGCCTAATCACAAGACCGGATATGTGCTTAAGGATGACGGAGAACATAGTCATGCATAATCTCTCGCTGCCAGATTTAAAATATAGGAAGTGCTGATCGGTTCAAGACTACAATTATACAAACTCATGTAGAAGCAAGGTTGCTGGTGTTGATCATTACAAATTATGGTGACCGAAAGTAGAGGCTGATGTCACTTCCAGTAGCTAATGGAGGCAGATCAAGGTGTTCTAAAGCACATCAGTCTGGGCGTACCAAAAAAACACCATTCCGTCCGATCTCATACAATAAAGCGACAGTGGTAGCAGGTTTGCTTTCTATCGATTTATGAGCAGAAAAACTCTTGTTACTTTATAGTTGCATTCCGGTTCTACAGCGTATTGCTTCTCCAGAAAGAGAGACATGAATGGTTCAGAGACGATAGAAGCGCTAACACTTTATATTGCGACTTGTACCTTAACTAATCAGTTGTGGTTATCGTGTGTTCCAAACAACCACTCCCGTTCAGTGCATTTTAGTAGAGAACGCGCATATGTCCAATTTCGCTCCAGGCTTTTTCGAAGCCACAGGACAGGACAAACAGCACATGTACGAGACATTGGGCCTTCAAGAACTTCACTAGTGGCGTGACGGTGCCGCGCTGTTTCATTGAGAAGAGGATCATCTGCGTCTTCATAAAAAGTATCCTCTAACCTACAGCAATATCAACGTGCGTAATAATTAGTACAGACATAACATTCACTTTTTATTTCGAATCATTATTTCCGCCTTCCTTCTGATCACTAAAAAGTTAAAAAGTCAATTGAATAATCAATTGACGGTTTTTTCTTGATTAAGTATTTGATAAAATTTTTCTGTGAATCCTGAAACTTCACACCAATTGCAGTTGCTCTTAACGAACTTCCATTTGATTGACCTGTTAGCCTCTCAGAGACTTGTTTCAAGATATTCCATTGGCCGATTATCCACCAAAAATTCTGTTTAATAAATAAAATCCTAAAATAAAAACTTATTATAATACTAAAAACGAATTTCATACAGACAAATTAAAAATATTGAAGCAAAAATTTAAAAGTTCCGGATGTTTTGACGCGGAAACTTAAGACTGGAAATTGAACGAAGATAAATATTCTTTCCACAAGATAAATATATAAGCGCCAAAGAACTTATAATACTAACATCATATAATGTATTTCACCACCAGATCCTTGGGGTACCTATTGCTCTAATCCTAGAGAAGTTAGCAATGAGACACTTGGAGAAGCTTCGTCTAGAAAACTTAATTTCAAACATATTACTTATCTCAGATATATTAATGATATTTTTTGCATTATCCATTATTGCATTGATGAAATGTTAACATTGTTTAATGAGTGTAATTCACATTCACAATTTACTTTTGGGAGTATGTAAGTGCTTCCTAGCGACCTTTCTTCGAACTCTTCGAAGAGATAACGGGGATGCCTTGATACCTAAATCCCTGCGGGCTTCGTCCTGCACCCAGAGGAGTACAGAAGAAAGACTTGCCTACGAAACCACATACCCCCTCGAGTCAGATTCGTGCTGGACCGTGGTAAACCAAACCCCAGCTGGACTAGAGGGACCCTGGACCAAGGACCTGACGTACCCCGAGGTATCAAAGTCCCCGAATGACGGCTTTGGTCGACCACGCACATAGCTTCGTTAGCACACGCGTGCTCAGGGTCGCCGCGCAGGGTGGAGATGCACTTGCCCCGAAGGTCATTGAAACTTGTCGGGACGCTCTAGTTTCCCAGAATGGCTCTCAAGTTAGGGCAATCTCCCTCAGATAGCAAAAGGCTATTGCTATGAGGAGAATTATGGCCAGGCGGTTTCGTCACCGGATAACTAAGATGAGGAGACGAGTCCCCACACCTTAGCCTTCCGGAGTGCAGTTGGTGCTGGAGTCACCAACCCCTTCTACACCCCAGAAGACTTGACGACTACCTGTTGTTAATCGCCATCACCTTCTGGCAGTACAGAATGGTAGCTTCTCAGAAGGACCCCTAAGCGAACCACGCGCCCTTCTTCCTCATCACGATCCCACCTGCCGCAACAGCTGGAAGACCTCTCATCCAGAGTTCTATTGTCAGTAGGATTCCTTCCACTAACCGAAAATAGTGAAAATAGTATACATTAAATCTGAAATCAATGAGACCGTTACACACATACGTGAGATTGGAAGCAATGCAAACAGTTTAAGGAGTGAACGCCCTGTTGTCTGCCCTGGGTTTCGTCTCTGATACTACCAACCATGAGCAGCTCGTGGAGGCGACACCTCAAATGTTCACTACGCCTCCCTTCATGCCGCACCATCGGGTATTTGTCAGTAGAGTACTATTCCCCCTCCACTAAGAATGGTCACAGATTGATGCAGCTCACGTTTACATCTCCCACACAGATATTGGATGCAACGAGTCTGTTGCCAACGTCCGTGGGATGAGAAGTTTTATGGATGGGCGTAGTGTGGTCTCCACTGGACTTATATATCGGTGCATCAAGAGAGCAGCGTCCCGAATGAACCTTCGACATCAAGCCCAGTCGCCCACCCAAACTGGTTACTTTAGGTAGTGAACAAAATGATTCTATCAGTCTCTTAGCGGTTTCTGTTTCCCGTGTCAATCAGAAAGTTAAAGTTTAATTGGCCAACCTTTTCAGGCTGTGTCCTGAGTTTTTTATCTGACCAACCTGTTACACATAAGTGCGCTATTGTTAAAATTTGGTTGACAAAGCTGTATTACTATCAAATTCTATCCATAATTTTGAAAACCATAGCAATGTCAAAAATATTTTACTGGCCAACCTCTACTCTATTGAATTCATCTCTAAGTACATAAGCATTAGATTACCTGAAATTAATTTCGGACTCAACCAGAAATAAGGAAAAGTACATTTCCGTGGTGGTATGTCATCATTTTATCTAATACAGTTGTTTAAAAAACTACAACTTTCTGTAATTTTTAAGTCTAAATC
Source organism: Zhengitettix transpicula (assembly GCA_037074705.1). Taxonomy (NCBI): domain Eukaryota; kingdom Metazoa; phylum Arthropoda; class Insecta; order Orthoptera; family Tetrigidae; genus Zhengitettix; species Zhengitettix transpicula. The sequence goes on from CM073590.1 coordinate 112,650,468, forward strand.
TTCTTTTTCCGATTTCATAAAAGAACACGAAGATTCTATTAATCTATTAATTCCACTAATGTTATTTATAAAATTAATTACTCAAATTGCGAGTTTTGTTATTATTGGTTAAAACAAAAAGAATTTTAAACGCAAGAATTAAAGAGCATAAATCTAATTTCAAACTGTCAGTTTGTAAACATAGTTCTATCACCAAACATTGTTTGAAATTTAATCACGGTTTCGAATTTGACATCATCTCCATTTTAGACAAAGAACCATATTATTGGAAAATATTAATTTCTGAAATTCTGAATATTAAAAAACATACAAATATTGTTAATACTAAGCATAACACAAAAAGTCTGCACATATTTCATGATGGTTTGTTTTAAGTTCTTTCTTTGGCTCTTAATTTTTATCTTTGGTTTAGTACCTTGTTCAATCTCCAGTCGTTAGAAAATGACGCTGACTCCCATTGAAACGTCCAGAATTTTTAAATTTAAATTACCTTAGTTTAAGTTTCCTTTTTAAGTTAATTTATATGTTTTTACAGTGACAGATTCGTGTAGTATCCTCTGTAACCCTAGGTGCCCTGGATTTATTCTTATACTAAACAAAGTAAACTATCAAAGAAATGAAAAGGCGAATATGACAAGTAATTTTCTAGCAATATTGTATTTATCGAATTTACATGATTATGTGTTGTACTTACAAGGAACATGCACTTTAAATTCATAATACCTGCCGTTCCGGGATAGCGACTTCGCAGACGAACGTAGTGTAATGATCTATCCAATCTTAAGGCATTTAATATTGGTTGCCATTCGTCGAATTTTATTTTATCTACGTTAAAGTCTAAACTATTCTTCCGAATCTCTGTCTTAACCGCTTGAAGGGGTACAAGTCCCAGTTCTTTACATGATTGAACGTACGTGCGGTGGAAAACATGTGAGACGGGTTTTTTATCCTTATTTGTCATCATCTCCTATAGAGACTTCAGCATTCCCTGGAATGGAATTAAGTTTCAGCGTTTTCTCAAAATACTAATGTTACGAAATGAATATTTTAACATGTAATTTTATTAATTTCAAATGTCAAAATTTATCATAACATTTAATACTTCCAATTATATTTACTTATGTGTTCTTTAAAATTTGTGCCAAATTTCAAGGAAATTCAATTCTCACAAATACTCACTTCTTAATTGATTCCTCAAAATTTAGTATTTCCACCGTTGCATCAATGACTAAAAGAGAGCGCAGGTCACAACGTTACAAATGCTTTTCAATACGCAGTCCATGTAGTTCAACTTGCGCCTTTTATTACGTAAACCTACAATTTTGATTGAAACAATCGCCGTAATGTAACAAAAAGTAATACAAATTTTTATCCTTGTTTGAACATGGACTTAAATTAATATTGACAAACAATACAAAGGTAACCAATATTCTATATACATTTACTGTAATAGTGTGTAAACCAATACATATAAAGTAGTAAAAATTATAAATTAAATATGAATAAAGAATCTTGGTCTTTTGAATCCATCCTTCAGTTTAACATGATATTTTTTTGAATTTCAGTGATCCATGAACCGTGAAATCTCCGGTGTTTTAATAATAATAAAACGACTAATGGAATTAAATGAGAATTGCTCAAATCAAACATGTGCTGACACTTTCGACTCGCGTTGATTGTTGCTTCGTTATAAAAATGTATTATTTTTTCAAGAGAAATTAAAATTTATTGATTGTTTTTTGTTTCGTTTATCTATATGTTTAACCAAAAATTTTCATTCACCAGTTTATAAAAAGACGAAAACATTTTAATCAATTTCTCCAAAATTATTTGATTTTGAATTTTCTCTGGAGTTTTCGGCAATTAGCCATAGTCTTATTCAATTTCTAGAAAATATTTGTTCCTTCGTATAATTATTTAAATAATGAGTTAATCGGTTATTTCCAGTATACCAATATTTATCAAAGTTTAAGCCGAAACATTTTCAAATTTTTTTAAAAAAATAATTTTTTTATTGTAAAACATTTGCGCATACGTAGTTGTAATATTTTACTCTTAAAATTTGTTTTTAATAATTGTTAGTAAATCTTGACCTTAAACAATTTCTTACAGCAGGGGGTGAGCAAACCGCCACCCGCCTGATTATTTTATGCAGCCCACCTGAGCTACGCGTTTCCTCACCTGTTTTGAAATGAAATGTTGAACTCACAACATAGTCATCATACATTTCGAGTATAGTATATATTTATAAAAAGCGAGAAACATATATGACGCTGCACTACAGCGAAGCAATGATCGATTGAAGTGTCGTTATAGACGCCAGGGAATACTAACAATAAGCAAATTTCAGTCAATTGCCGGTTGCTTTGACGGTCCCGCGCCGCTCAAATCAAACATGTGCTGACACTTTCGAGTCGCGTTGATTGTTGATTGTTGCATTACATTAATTTTCTCAAATCTCGAGCGGCGCAGGTTTAAATAATTTTTAAAAGATTTGAAAAGCTAATATGATGATTTAATTTATAACACTGAAGTGTGTTGGATGCTTAGATATGCTGTGCTATAAACAATAGATACCTTAAAAAATAATATTCAATTGTTTGTAAAATAAAAGAATATCCATTCAACGATGAAAAAATGGATGTGTCATTTTGCGTTTCTCGTCGATGTACCTCCGCTTTTGAACGACTTAAATACAGAACTTTTAGGGAAAAGCCAGTTTATACATGTTTATCAAATTAACGCATTTGAAAGCATATTCATGATTTGCAACAAACATCTGTTGTCAAAAAATATGCCAAATTTACCATACTCGCGAAAAGAAACTGCTTAAGGAACACGAAAACATGCTCAGAAAATACAAAAATTGTGGAAACAATTCAGAATGAGTTACAAATGTAATTATTATATTTACATAACATCGCTGATATGATAAATAAATTTCAGAATGTGGACATCCAAAATTTTTATATGATTTTCAAAGATTTCCCAGTATTAGTTACGAATGCAATTCAAACCGTGATGCTGAAGTTTGCTAGTAATTCAATGAAAATAATTCATAGTGTCAGCCGAAAACGCTAAATAATGTTGGAAAGCTGAGTGCGTGTTATTGTTTCGTATATTCCTATAACTATAGACCAATTATTGCAAAGAAATCACGCCAAATTTCTCATTAACATTCGTAATTTTTCCCCATGGTAATTATCTTGTGCTGCTTTTTACAGTGTTTCATATTTATTTGTGTTTGTTTATAAAGTTGAGGAAACGTTCATTTTATTAATAACGACATAATTTGTGCAATAACAGTGGATGAAGCATTAAGAAGATTTAAAAATAAAAGATGGTTGAGTTCTGTGGTTTTATGTAAAGGGTTTTATCAAATAAAGTTGGACAAGGAATCCAGAAAGTTAACAGCTTTTTTTATAGATAGGAAACAATATCAATTCATAAGAATGCCATTGGGCTTAAAATCAGTTGGCAATCTTTCATTCAAAATTTGGACAAAGTGTTTACTCCAGAAATGAAAGAATATTTGACCACATATGTAGATGAAGAGCACATACAACATTTAGATGTGTTGTTTTCTAAATTAAAAAAGGAAGGATTAACCATAAACCCCATGAAAATGTTGCTATGCAGAGAGAAAATCCAATTCTTATGTCATGTAATATCAGAAAAAGGGATAAATCCATGCAAAGAAAAACTAGAAAAGATAAATAATATCAAAATACCTAGAAAAATTCGTCAGCTAAGAGAAACCTTGGGATTCTTAAATTTTTATAAAAAATTTATTCATAACTATTCAATAATTATTGCGCCTTTATTTGAATTGTTAAGAAAGGGAATCAAATTTATATGGCAGGAGGAGCAAGATGTAGCACTGAAAAGAATTAAGGAAGCTTTCAATAGGCCTGTAATGTTAGAACACCCAGATTTTAATAAACCTTTTATAATCTGATGTGGTGCAAGTGGACAAGGGATAGGAGCTATATTAGGACAATGGGATGAGGAAGGCAAGGAGGTAGTAATATGTTTGTCAATAGAGGGTTGAGGTTGTTTGAGAAAAATTACTCTACTCCAGAAATAGAGTTGTTATCAATAGTGTTTGCTATGGAGAAATTTAGATAAATATATTTTAGGCCAGACAGTGTATTTATATTCGGATCATCAGGCTTTAATGTATATAAGGGATTGTAAGCATTCAAACACGAGAATTAGGAGATGGACATTAGCTTTGGAACAGTATAACTTAATAATCAAACATGTAAAGGGAGTAGACAATGTAGCAGCAGACTACTTAAGTCGGAATAGTGATTTATATGAAGGGAAACATGAATTTGGATGGTTTAGTAGTTATAGCAATGTTGGGAGTGATAGAAAGGAATATCAGGAAACATTTAATTACTATGACAAAAGAAGATAGCAGAATGAAGGAGTTAAGGAAAAGGATAGGGAATCAGGAACAGAATTGGAATAGGGAAGGAAATGAGTATAAAATAAAATAAAAATTGGATTAATATTTAAAGATAATGAACTGGCAAGAAAAGGGTGGGAAAAGTGCCAGAAAATATTATAAAAATGTTGAGGAATACTGTGTCTTGGAAAGGTCTGAATAGGGATGTAAAGGAATACATTAGGACTTGTCATATGTGTCAGCTCTGTAAACATAGGAACATCAGTTTTGAAGGAAAATTTGTAACTCTGTTACCTGAGGGGAGAGGAGAATTAATATATTTAGATATTTTAGGCCTGGTAACTAGAAGTGTCAATGGATGGAATATATACTGGTGGTGTTGGATTATATACTGGTGTTGGAATATATACTAGTGGTGTTGGATTCATTCACAAAGTATGTGCATTTGTTTGGGCTTAAAGATGCAAAAACTGATAGTTGTTCAAAAGGGGTAAAGGTTTATTGCGAGGAAGAAGGAAGGCCGGAGATAATAATCTCTGATCATAGCAAGCAGTTTGACAACAATAAATGGAAAACTACGTTTACAGGAATGGGTTTTAAAGTAGGGTTTACATATATTAGACATACACAAAGTAATCCATCTGGAAGGTACATGAGAACTATAGCAGTAATGTTGAGGATAATGTGTATGAACAGGCATGATAAATGGGGAAAGTATTTGAAGAAAGTGGAAGAGTATATCAATCACGGGTACAGTATGTCTACGGGGCATATTCCAGAAGAGATACAAAAGGAAAAACAATTGCTTATAGAAAATATTATTGAGTATCCAGTTAGCAATGCAAATTGGGATGTGAATGAAGTTAGATTAAATGTAAAACAATGTTTAGAAAGGATAGCAAAAAGAAGGAGAGAAAAACAAAAGAAATGCAATTTGAGGTTGTAGATCAAGTGCTAGTTAAAAGTTTAAGAGTTCCAGAAACAATCAAAAAGATCAATACTAAGTTATTACCAATTTATCAGGGCCCATTTAAAGTAGTAAGAATGGGGCAAGGAATTACTACCACATTCAAGATAATAATGGAGGGGCAGTTAGACCATTTAATTTATATAATCTTGTACCATATTATGAAAGAAAAGAGAGACGAGGAATGTAAATAACCCTTTTTGTTAATTACACGTGTGGCATACATGGTTGCTCCAGCTGTAGAGATATTTTCGTTGTTTTCAATACTCTACTTCTTCAAACTTATTCCTGAAGGGATAGTTGTATGTAACTATTATAGGTCCAGCACACCTAGGGAACCTTCCAGCTACAAATTGTAGTTTCTTTTCAGCAATTTGGTCTTCATCACCATTAGGTACTTTATCTGTTTGACTGAAGATATTTCTTATTTTCGTCCTGAAATATATTGCTACATTCTGACCAAGGATTGGCAGGATGAAGTAGATAATTAGAAGTTTGAAGAGAAAACCATTGTGACATGTATTTCTTTTGATTTTGTTTGAAATACCAGGGGGGTCTAAATTCTCACGTAAATCATATTGTGATAGGGGGCCACTAATAAAATGTTTTGCAGATAGGCGAGCGGAATTCATGTCCGAGAACGTTTCTATTTTCTTATTAATTTCTTTTCATGGCATTTGCTATATTTTTGTTTTATAAAATTTATTGCTAAAGTAGATATGGGGACGGTTATAGGTATCAACCGAATGATTGCTATCTCACATTGAAAATGATTTAATAATAATAGTAAGGTATTGAGTTTATTTACTTAAATAGGTTGTAATAATTTCAAACCTGAATAATGAATTTTTAAAAAAAAATAAAGTAATAATTATTTTGGTATAATTCAGGAATTTATTGTAATTTAAATTTAGTAGAATATAAAAAAATATAATAATAATAAGTTTAGTAGTTATAGTGAACTATTGAGTCAAAAGGGACATGGCAGACTCAAGCTTTAGAAACATTTGAGTGGATTTAATCTTCATTCAATATGTTCAAATTTTTTAAATACTTGTATAGGAAAATGAATTCCATTAGATTACAAAAATTTATGTTTAAGTTCATTAGAATAATATTAATATTTGTACATTTGAGTATTTTGATGATGAGGAGGTGTGTTGCTATATAAGTTCATTTACTTTGTTTTGATTTATTTGACTGCCACAATTATTTAGTTAACTGAATATGGGGCAAATAAAATGCTTTTTCAAAAAAGTATAAATTTATTTGGATCTAAAATGCATATATAATTATGACCATAAAGAATATTTAAAATTTAATGATAGTTTTATTTTAGACACGATAATACATTGCACCAATATGGAACGATGAATTATAAATCTTTAAATAACGGTAATATTTATATAAAATTTATTTAATAAGAAATCTGACGATATAGGAGTAAAATTTTGTATTAGTAAAATTGAGTTTTCAAAATATTTTAACATTTTCAAACTAAATGTTGTAATTAAAAGGAAATTAGTAATTAATAATTAAAAGAAATGTTGGACTTGAATTGCTAGCGGCAAAAACACAAATTACACACAAGAATGGAAAATAATTTAACAATTCTAAAGTATTGTAGGAGTGTTGGCGCGCTGAATGAAACATGTAATCCAGTCGGCGATAAAGTACAGCGGAAATCGGTTGCTATAGAAAGAAACCAGACGACGTCAAATTATTGCAAATAAAGTTGTTGAATTAAAGAAGAGTGCAGCATTCATCGTGATATTGCAGCGTAAAGATTGCAGAGTATACCAGTTTTGTCAAAATATAACTGTGTAAAGTTTTCGTAGAGGAATCATTGTTGAATAAAGTTGGTGAATTATTGCAGAATAAGTCGTCGCCGAGATATAGACAACACTTGCTAAATCAACAATGATGTGTAGAGTCAGTGAGAATAATGACCTGTTTTAGAAGATAAAGTGTAAGTGTTTCTGAACGAGTTCCAGAGAACAGTAAGTCGTATATCCATTAAATTAGTATTGTAAACAATTAATTAAAGATAAATCGTCAGATTTCGGGTTTTTGAATATCGTTAATAGTTTATATTGCACTGTAAAAATATTTTGAAGTTGAGAATAGTTTTATAAAAATTCAATTGTCCGTAAATAGAGTTCAGGCCCAGTGTGTGTGTGTGTGTGAGAGAGAGAGAGAGAGAGAGAGAGAGAGAGAGAGAGTAAACTTTGGATTGTACATGATAACTATTTGTAAATTTAAATCTTTGTGAGAGTAATAAATTAATGTGATATTTAAAGTTAAATAATTTAAATTGATGCCTCAACGTGGGTCACTGTTGTATTTAATTGTTTATTATTTTGTGTTTACCACAGTATATTTTAAGCCATTATGGTACTTTCTAGTCAAGATGTTGTAAACAGGGCACTTACCTCGGTGCCTGCAACGAATAATGCTAGCAAATTATCGCAAATACGAAAACTGTGAAACAAGTCATGACTGACGTGGCATAAATCGGAGTTATTCCACTTTAATGGTCCACATTAACCAAATATGAGTTACACAAAATTTGTACCTTCAAACAAAAAGTCGCAAATTTACCATTCTGAGTGCAAAATATGTTATATACAACGATACATTTATATCATCAAAGATGTATATTGAACAATAAAGTTTCTCAGCGATCAAATAATAAACACTGAATTTATTATTCGTTTGTCTTAGTGTTAGTTCTTGCGTCCTAGCGCAGTTGCTAGAATAATGGTCGCGATTAAAAAAGCAACTACGAAATTTCGAGATATTGATGCATACAATATGTCACTTATTCAATATCTAAAAGCAAACAATACTGATTAACTGAATTGATTCCATACAACTCTGTAGTATATTATGTGAAAAAAATAGTATTTCCTGGTGCAAATTTGAATAATAACGTAGCCAATTTAGTTACTGTATTTGCGTGACTACAGCTTTTTCGCGTGAATCCTGTGATATATATAATATAAATTTACATTTCGGAATAAAATATCCGCATTCGAAATTATTTACGAAAAAATAATTATATAAACCATTCACCATCTTTTAAAAACCATAGTAATGTTCGCAAAAATTCTGAACATATTGAGAGTTACTGATGCAGATCAACTCGTGTATTTAACTCAATTATAAACGGACGAAAAACAAATATAAGTTATTAAATTGAGCAGATGTACATGCAAAGGAAAGTGAATGGCAACTACAGATATTATCCAACAAACTCTAACAAACTAAAATATTAATATTTGCTTTCTATTGTTAAATGTTTAGTATTGTACTACACGTATGCAAAATAGCACATATTTTGAAAAATAAAATTCTAGAACTATGCTGAAAACTGTTGATTAACTTTTCTTTCATTATATTCGTTACACTTGGCTTCAGATCATTATATATATATATATATATTGGGTGCAATATAGAAGTTTGCTTCTATTTATAGAAGAGGGAAATCTTTAAAATCAGAAAAACGTGACTGGCAGAAACAAGGTCCTCCATTCCTGTTCGTCTGTCAGTCGTCTGAAGAGAATTATGTTAGTTTTTGCACATTTTTTGCGTTGTTAAGATCAGAATACGGATATAGATTACACGGAAGGAGACAATTGTTGTTAAGAATTCCAGAAAAATGGTCTTAAGTATAAGAATGAGACGCTGGAGGCAATGTGTAACGCGTGAACTTCCGTAAACTTCCTACACTCCCAAATACTACACAAACGTGATATGTAGGATTAAGGACTGTACAGAGGATTAAATAAATATACTTTTGTTTGTTCCGATAGTTACTTTCACTATTTCCGTGAACCACCTATGTAATAGAAATGTTTTTGACAGTTGAGTGCTTGGCAATGAAGTTATTTATGGTTCCTCTCCCTCTTACCACGGCCGCCCACCCAGAGTTTCGTTAAGGACTAAATAACAATTGTTTATGTCTCCCTGATTGTGTCATTGAATTTTAAGCATATGGGCAGTTAAGTAATTTAAGAAGAAACTTTATTAGAAACATTATTTTTATGAACGATACTGAATAAATTCTCGGTGTTTAAATATAATTCGCAAAATTTCGATATCAAAGGAGTGGGTAAGAATGTTACAAGAATAATTTTTTAAATAAAAATATTTAGAAAATTTATTTTATAGAAACAATAATTGTAAGCATAACAAAATTCACGGGAAGAAATATCACAGATTACTTTAAATAAAAACAACCGCAAAGCCCTTAGAGGTCAATTTTTAGAAGTCACTGTCTTTTTTTAGGGAATACTAGTTTTCAAGAAAATCATTATTATTCAATTAAATTTTAAAACAATAAAGTTGAACATTACCATTTTCACGTAATTATAATTAAAGGGATTGGTGTAAGAGGAAGGGAACTTCATTTTACCATTTCTTTCCGGAGAGACGTAAAACTAAATAACATATTTCATACAGTTTGAATACTTCTGAGAGATGTATTCTCGAAGTACCTACTGTAAGACCGTAATGCGTGGCTTCAATTTGAAAGTTCAGACCTAACGTAAAATAATACAAGTATACAAACAAAATGAAACAAAAATACACAATAGATTTTTTTAATAGAGGGATAACAGTGGAAATTCTTCATGGACACCTGAGAGGGGTCCGCACCTCTCGGGTAGTGTGAGACTTACTCACTAAAACAACGAAACCCTTTCCAATCGACTTGATTTCCGCCCCGGGATCGCGTTAGCATTACTTCAGGGCGGAGTCGATTCTAATTTGCCTCACGGCTTCTCGTCATTCCTTTTGTCGGTGTAGCTCATCGTCATCGCGCTTCTTAATCCTGAGGATCCTTTCTGTATTCACTGCCACTGCATTCCAGAGGTGGGCGTCCTTCAACATCTGGATTTTAGTCTCCGGTGTTACTGCGTTTTCGTCAAGCTCGTGTTCCAAAATGTTTGGTGTAAGATAATAGTAAATGGAATGTTCAATATTTAAACATAGTACCACATGTCATTACGTGGTACGTACTGCTTTGCCTTGTGCACTCGAGTCTTTTACTTTAACGGGGTTTAATGACGGCTTTCTTTGATATGCACATGAAGCAGTTAGGATAATATTTTGAGATTGCTTCAGCAGCCTGAACTTGTTTGCGGATCACATCAATATTGTGAATATAACGAAACACTCTATGAGTAGACATTAAAAGCGATTCCAACGATAGGTTTATAAGGGATTTTAGGAAGTAAGGTTTTAGATGACTCACCAAGTCTCGTATAATAGCAGTGTTCATAGTAATTATATGGAACATGTGTGGTAATGCTGTTTTCACTATTTCCTCATATTACTGTGGCAGAAAAATCCTCTCTCTTCTCTGCATGTCTTGGAAGTGCCTCTCTTGCCTGAAATGCACGAGGGAGTAAAGTTTGCATAACATGCATTACCGTCAGTTTTCAGCAGATGCGCCAAGAGTGAACTACTTTTCCTCCGTGCACCAAACACTTCAATTCTATTTACCTAAGATTGTTATCAAAATATTATAAAAATCAGTAGAATATTTTTACGACTAAAGTCAAATCGGACTAGGATAACTTTTGATAAATATAAATCTGATTTCATGATTCTCAACGTAACAAATTCTGTTAAGATAACTTTTACTATTACTTTTCGTATATCTCTTTGAATTACTTCTAAACAAATTTGCAGAATAGGATATGTTGATCTTTATTATACTTTGAATGTATTTCATGTGAAGCAAACTTTTTATTACTAATTGCTTCACCTAATAAATTACTTGTTAAAGTGACGGGTCCAGGCGTGTATGTATGCCGCAATTCCAAATATAATTAGTCCAATTAATTAATAGCCATTAATACATGTGCTCTACAGATTATATACAAATACTACTATTGAATTTAATGAATGTATGCAATTCAAAAGTAGAAAAAAGTAAATGAAAAATCAGCACAAATCGTCAATAAAACTCAGGGGCAAGATATTCTAAAATAATTATCCTGACTACCGTAAACAGAATAAGAAAAGTGAACATGTTTCGAATATTTCAGTAGATAATCTTATTTTATCTTTGTATTCACTTTGTGTGCCGTTCTTAAATACGGTAAAATGACGTAAAAATGAAATTACTAGCTGGAGACCAGATCTTTTAAAACGTTTTCGTTCGTAAGCTGGATTGTGCGGGTTGTCGTTCTTGCAGCTCTTGCAATGTTGAATCAACTGACGAATGCAATAAGTATTGCAGAAACGATGTGTGGAATTTATTTAATCACTTTATTGTGTCTCGTAATTGGCTATTCTTTATATAATTAACATAATTTTAACACGGAGGTTTGATATTTTCACCAAATCTTTTTATTTAATGGGACTGAAAGTTATATCTTCACGACGGTTCTTTGACACCCTTATCGTCTACTTGCTTAATTATTGTTTATTTTTTCGAAATCTTAGATACGCATAGAAGTTAATTTCATCTAGTAAAATGAAGAGGCCAGAATAAACGAATATGAATTTCTTTCACTATGTTTAAATGGACATAATGTTGTCTTATCAATAAATGAAATCTGAAATTGACATAAGTGGTATTTGAAATGACACAGCCAAAGGTTCTTCTTGTAGCCTGTGGGGCTTTTAATCCTCCAACAAATATGCACCTTCGTATGTTTGGTGAGAAATATATAATATAAGAAAACCAATGTGGTTTATAAATTTTAGAAATACTGATATCATAATAAACTGTTTAATTTGTTTGCTGATTCGAGTTGATTGAAATGTACCAATCTTTAGATTTTTAAATATTTCCGCACGAATTACTAGTTTAGATTGGTTAACAGAACCAAATTTCGCCTTAAAATTTTGTTGAAATTTTATGGAAAGAAACCAGATACACACCTGAATTTTATTTACAAAACAAGTTTTGTTGGTGATCAAGTACATTTATGACATACTTTCATTTCGTCTGTTGAACTAATTATCGTTCATGCAAATAAAAAATTAATTAACTATTTAATCAATTGTGTAGTGACTATAAATATATTAAATGGGCATTTGTTTTATATAGTCAAGTCAGGAATTTAAATGGGGGATACTTAATAAATTCATAAAGGTGAGAAAAATAGTTTGGTTTTTTTTTTTCATTTACTGGATAGTACATAATGATATGGGATTTCTTAGGTACTAACAATAAACAATCAATACTCTTACATACAATGTTTACATAACTACTACATATTTAATAACTCATTGATAGAATATAAGCAGTGATCCTGTAAATATGCCTTCAGAGCTTTTTTAAAGCAGTCCTGTCTTATACTGATTGGAATGTGAAACATGAAGACTGCCTAAAACAGTAGCACTATTATTAAGAACCATGACAAGCTCACTGACATAAGTTAACTAATAATCATGGCTCACAATATTTAAGATTATATTATACGTAAAAATCATTCTGTTCCTTCAGCATAAAATTTAACTTGATATTGGAACAGCCTGATTTTCCATTTGTTTTTGTAAGTAAAAGCAATATAAAAGTAGTATTGATTACCACTACCTTTTATTATTCTATTATTTGTAAATCATTTAAGGGCTGCCACAAAAAAAAAGAATAGTAAACTGGTACAATATTAAAAAATCAAACTCAGTATATCAATATACTGAAATATTGAATTCAATTTATTTTTTAATTTAACTATTAATTATATTAATTTAATTAAACATAGGACTGTCAACCTATTTATTTTGAATGTTTTCTTATTCAGACTGGGAACATTAATTGGTTTAAAGTTTCATGGATCTATACATCAATTACTTCTAATCATTAGATTAGACGGAATGTAGGATCATGTATTTTAATAGAATAATAAACAAACTACAAAAAACTGGTCCCTTCTGAACTCTGCCCAAACTTAGAAAATACTTTTCAAAGTGTATAATGAAAACAAATAACATTTATAAGTGTACATAAACATCTGAATATGAGTAGTTTATTGAAAATACAATAATAATTGTCTTGCAAAACAATTTCTGATAGTAATGCTTGTTTATTATTTCAGAAATTGCTAGAGATAATTTGACTAAAACCGGATGTAAGGTAGTTGGAGGAGTGGTTTCCCCTACACATGATTCTTACCAGAAGAAAGACTTGATTTCTTCAACTGATCGCTGTGCTATGCTTCAATTAGCTTTAAAAAATTCAGATTGGATTAAGTTATCCTCTTGGGAATCACATCAAGAAACTTGGACTCGAACTCGTTTGGTTCTTCAGTACCACCAGGTTTTGATTTTCTTCATTAATTTCTAATAGAATATTTCCCCATATTTCTTCCTTAAGTTTAGTCTTTTATAAAAAAGAAGTGGCCATAATGTATTGTTTGACGATTTATGATAATTCGAGTATTGGTTCATGTTGTACCATCAAATCCATAATGTTTTAATTTAAATTCTATATCCGCATTGATTATAATATTTATAATTTAAAAATATCTCTCACTATTTAGTTATAGTTTCTCTATATTTACAAATAATACATTTCTTTGCTGTTTTTAAAAAAAATTAAAGGAACTGCTATTGTATAATATACTTTTTATGAATTCCATCATGAACAAGACACTTAGATGTTCAAATGGGCAAAATAAAAGGTATGATCAGTAGAACAACATAATGAGAAAGAATTTTGGTTAATTGAATTTAGCTAGAGGTAACTTGGTAATGTGTAACATCTACTTCAACTACCCGAACTAAAGAAGATATGTGTGGAAGATAATTAAATTCAAGAAGATTTTAAAAATATAATAATAGAAAACTAGTGTATATAAGGTAATTAAATAATGTTTAGAAAGACAAAGGAATAACTTAAAAGTGATTTTATGGAGAATTATGACATAAAAAGATCAGCAAGATCTTTGTAGAGTTATAAATTTATAATTATAATACTAGGACAAAGATGAAAACTGTTATAAAAGAAGTGATAAACAGGGGTATATTTATATGGGTAACGTGCCAATACCAAAATAATTTAGTTAGTTAGGGATAGATATAGAGTGTGGCTGTCATGCTGTAAACTGAAAGTTTGAAAGTCAAGCTGCTGCATCCCAGGTGCCTTCTTTTTCCTGAAGAAAGAGGCTGATGCCTCCAAAAATTTGAAGAAATTACTCCTGTCCTGAATGGAAACTCTGAGCTTTAATTTGAGGTAAGGATGTGACATAAATACAATATTAGGAGAATCCATTAAGGACTTGAAACTAATTTGGTGACAAAGTCACATTCAAACTTGGATAGTGAGGAAGGATAGAAATAAATAGGAGGATTACACTTTATGTGAATTCATATGCTCGGGCAAAGAATTACGCACATAGAAAAGCATATGTTCAAAGCAGAGAGAAGGATGGAAGAAGAAGGAAAGACTGAAAATATTCCAAGTCCTTAATGGATTCTCCTAATATTGTATTTATTCCTTAATAGAAGCTCCTAATACTTCATGCCCTCTACTCCATCCATTCCTTAACTAAACAACTAATTGTCCACAATAAGACTGTCTATATTTGCCTGGCCAGGAACTTGACCCGGTGACTGAGATGATGAAGGCGTCTGTGTACTGAGCAGAATACGTGGGTTCAAGTCCCACCTGAGTCAATTATTTTCAGTCTTTCCTTCTTCTTCCATCCTTCTCTTTGCTTTGAACATATGCTTTTCTATGTGCGTAATTCTTCGCCCGAGCATATGAATTCACATATAGCGTAATCCTCCTATTTATTTCTATCCTTCCTCAGTATCCAAGTTTGAATTTGACTTTGTCACCAAATTAGTTCCAATTCCTTAATGGATTCTCCTATTATTATTATTATTATTATATATATATATATATATATATATATATATATATATATATATACACACAGTAACATGATTGTGTAACATTGTTGGTTGCCTTCTATATAGGCCAAACCAAAAGACCCCTCCCTGAATGTATAGCCAACCACCGCAGCATACATACAGATTGTCCTGGTCAGGTACTTGACCCGGTGGCCGAGATGGTTAAGGCGTCTGTGTACTGAGCAGAATACATGGGTTCAAATCCTGCCTGGGTCAAATCTTTCCTTCTTCTTCCATCCTTCTCTCTGCTTTGAACATATGCTTTTCTATGTGTGTAATTCTTTGCCTGAGCATATGAATTCACATAAAGTGTAAACCTCCTATTTCTCCTATTTATTTCTATCCTTCCTCACTATCCTAGTTTGAATGTGACTTTGTCACCAAATTAGTTCCAATGGATTCTCCTAATATTGTATGTGTGTGTATATATATATATATATATATATATATATATATATATTGGTATGGAAAGGAAAGAGAGATAGGTTGTGGCTTACCTGAAAGTGAAGTGTGGTGTCACCATAAGGAACTGATGGTTGTTCTTCAAATTTTCGGAGGCTATCAGCCTCCTCCTTAAGAAAGGAGTGTTACACTATTCCATGCACCGGCCGGCTGCGGATATATATATATACATATAATAATGAGTTCGTGCCCGTATGCAGTTCAGACCCTTGAAAATTTGTAATATTCCTTCACCTCTGCCAGACCAACTATTGATTTAAGGTAAGTGGACTTTGCTGTCACTCTTTACTATCTTAATTTGGTAACATCATGGATAGAGAGGAAACATAGAAATAAATAGGTGAAAGGTTGGAATATGCTTTATGTGAAAGCATATGCTCAGGCATAGAATTGTTCAATTTTAAATATCCTTACTCAAACTCATATATAAACCACTCAAGGAAAATGTGACAGTCAAATTAATTAACACATTTGGTTAGGAAAGAGAGAGTCTTACCTTAAATCAGCAGTTGGTCCAGTCAGGAATAAAAATCCAAATTTTCTAGGACCTGAGCCCTCTTTATCAAGATAGTAGGTCTGAACTGAAAAATTCAAACTGTGGTGCACCATCCGTTTGACATCAACAATCGACACCCAACAAAGCCAACTACTCTCATTCTCAAGGAGAGGCCACAACAATGGAAAAATACTGGAATAATACATATACACATTCTACACAGGCTAGAGTGGAAGGTCAAAAGTAAAGCGAATGAAGTTAAAAATTACGTGCATGAGAATAGGAAAAGTATTAAATGTTATAAGAGTTTACAAAGCAATATGAGTTATGGAAAAAAAAACTTCTATTATTTTCCATAAAAAACATCTTGATAAATATATTAATTTAAAAAATTCTATTTATAATAAATTATTTATTCTGCCTCCACACATACTATAAAGTTAAAAATTTAACTATTTTGCTGTATCTATATCGGTTCTGAGAGAAAGGATCTAAAAACCACTATTTTTTTAACATTGACAAGAAAGGTCTCTTGACTCCTGTTAAGGTACGAGAAGTATTTTTTACTATTTTAGATAACCAAAAATATTATTTACTTTCTTAGGGTACCACTAGTATTTTATACTCTCTTAGGGTACTGAGTATTTCTGACTTTTAAGGAACCTGAAGTAATATTGACATTATTAGGGTACCAGAAATATTTTTGACTATCTTAAGTTACCAGGAGTATTTTTGATTATAGTAATATAATGGAGTAATTTTGTTTTTCTAAAGATACCGGGTGTATTTTTGATTCTCTAAGGGTATTGAGAGTATTTTTTATTTTCTCTAATTCCCTAGAGCATGTTTGTCTTTCTTAGGGTACCAGAATTTTTTAGACTTTCTTAAGGTACCGGGAGGATTTTTTAACTCGAATAGGTTTCAGGGAGAGGTATTTGACTCTTACCAGAGTATTTATGACTTAATGAAGACTGCTACATTTGATTAAGATACAGTGAAGCATTATTGACTCTCTCTTAGGTTTCAGAGAAAACTCTCTCAATGTTCAAGGAGTATATTTGACTCTCTTAGGGTACTGCAGTATTTTTTACTCTCAAAAGACTTCTTCACTCAATTAAGGTACAGTGGCATTATACCAGTTATGACGAAATTAACTTTCTGTTGGCATGTGTAAGATAAAGGGCAGTAAATATTCTGATAGTTTCTGCTTTTTATGCTGGTTAAATCATGGGTTTAGCAAGACATTAATGTCAAATTTTATAATTTTCTGGGCTTATATAAATAATAAGTTTTAAGAGCACTGCTTCTTTAGTTGGTTTATTATTAAATTAATAATTTTCTATTGAGATTCATTAATTAAATTTAAAATATGTCCTCCTGTTCATAAGCTGCAAATGTTGACTATATTTGTTTATTGATTTTACCCTCTGCATTATGGAAGAATCAGTATTCATGTATAAATATAATACTTGTTTTTGAACCTGTAAATATCCTTCAGGCTATTGCCTGTTTGAAATAGAAAATATGATTTGCCAATTTTAGATTGAGAAATCTATCCAATTTTGCTATTTTTTAGAATCAATTGAATTCAGTTGTAAATGAATGTGACACCTCTCCAAACAAAAGACAGCGTCGGGAAGATTTTACGTGGATGCCAGATGACATGAAGTGTGGGTCTGATGGGCCAATTGAAGTAAAACTTCTTTGTGGTGCTGATTTACTTGAATCCTTTGGAACTCCTGGTTTGTGGTTGGATGAAGATGTTAGTATTGATCATTATTTTAAGTGAAAATCAATAATTCACATATGTTTTTAAGACTTTGCTTTTCCTAATCCTTAGATTGAGGCAATTGTGGGTCATCATGGGATAATAGTCATTACAAGAGAGGGAAACAATCCTTACAAGTTCATTTATGAATCCGATTTATTAACAAAGTATCAAGTATGTACAGTGTGTAGTTTTTATATAGGTTTTGAAACTTGAAAAAAAAAGTAATTGTGATGTATTATCTTTCAGAGTAATATAATTATCATCACTGAGTGGATAACAAATGAGGTTAGTTCATCCAAAGTTAGAAGAGCCTTGCGTCGTTCTGAAAGTGTCAAATATTTAATACCTGACACAGTTATTGATTATATAAAACGGAATAATATATACAAGATTAAAGATAAGTGAGTACCAGATTTAATTTAGTATTATGATAATGATAATAATATGCAGAGAAACCCATAAAACTTATTGGCCTAGTAATGAAAAAAAATTCAAGAATTTTAAATTATTTATTCAATGTCCTAAAATCATTATCCTATTTCTGTACTGATTTTTGTAATTATGCAAAATAACCCACTATAGTAATAATAACTTATTGCTTTTATGATATTCAGTTTCAAGGCAAAAAGTTTATGTTTTTTGGAAAGAGAAGAAAGGGGTTAAATCTGGAGAATATGATGCCTGCTTCATGGTGGAAGTAACTTAAATTTTATTATTGTAAAACACTTAATTGATTTGGTGTATTGTTTGAAGAAAGATAATTTTTTTATAAATCATTCTCTATTGCAAAATTTTCTTGAGTTAATATATTTAACTAATGTTCTTTGGATATTCACCTCATATAAACAATAAGCAAAATATGTTATGCATTACAAACCACAATTATCATGACCTTACTAGGTAATTAAAACAACCGTACCTCTTTTAATTATTTCGATTGAAGGTTATATTCTGGTATTTAATGGTATTTCGTAAGTATATGGAAAATAACAGTTTTATTCTTGTTAAAATGCTCCATGCCTTTTGTGTCTCAGAGTTTTTATTTACTTATCGTCCATAAAACTACTTTGTTACAATAATTCATTGTTGAAGCTTTTAATATTAGCAGTAGGATGAAATTGAGAAAGAGAAGTGGCTTTGTTTAATTTATGCTAGAAAATTAATATGAAGATAACTTATGCAGAATTAATTATTGTATTAATTCAAGACAAGAAATGACATATGTACAATCTATATGGTAAACAGTTGGAACAAATTATCATTGATAAGTAACTATAGAAGTGATGTGCAGTATTATCAGACTTTTTAGAAATACATCACCTTTAGGTTAAAATGAGAGGAGAATATTCTGAGAACTATTGTACATTTTTCTAACATCATACAGACACAATATTAAAAACAATATTACAAAATGTTTTAAATAAACCCATTAAAATTATTAAAATACGATGTTTTGATGACTGAAAGCACTGTCATCTAGGTGAAGTCTAGACTTCACCTAGAAGATGACTACAGGGCTTTCAGTCATCGAAACATCTAGTTATCGCTGTTGGCACCTGTGTGAATACCGAGAATTTTGCATTTTACAAAAGAATAAAATTTTCTGAATTTTGCAAAAATTTTTCTTGACTATAGAGATTGTTAAATTTTCAAATCTCTTCAAGTAACTATCAGCTTTTAATTAAAATAAAATGAAGAGAGTGTAGGGTTTTTTTAAATGAATGGAAAACTACAATATACTGATAGTAATGTTCCTCAATTTAAGTCAATGGTGGCTAACCTTTTGTATACCATGTGCCAAATTTTTGACAGGCAAGTTCAGATTTGCCATATAACTTGAGCATGTTTTATACCATCTTATGTTCATGTGTTGGGGTTGATAACCAGAGATAAGGATAGAATCTGCTTCACTTAGGGGAGGAAAAGCAATAATGTACTCACGATCTTAAATTAATTAATTAAAACCAGATTGCATAAAATAGATCACAGTTACATACATCATATCACACAAAATAAAAAACACAAACAACTCTCACAAAAACTATGCTTTAAAACTCTACACTATGATGGCTCACTCCAACTGACTGACGCTCAACATATTATCTTTTAATATATAAAATAGAGAGTATGTATGTAAGTATGTTTGTGTGTGTGTGTATGTTCTGTATACAAATCTACACCTGTGGAGCAAATTTGACCTAAATTCATACACATATTTCTTTTGAACTGGAAACAAACACTGTGGGGCAAGACAACTACCATTCCCAGTGGGGGGGGGGAGTTTACAAACATGCTCAAATGACTGATATTATCATTGGACAAATTCTTTTCAGAGTCAATAAGATTGATAGTAATTCTCCCAATGTTTTTGTGTATAATTTTAACCCCTTTTGGCATGAGAGGGGAGCACCCTTAGGAGGGGGTGGTGGGGCGTTACACAAAAATAACATGGAAACAACCGAAATTGGAGTAAAATCTGGGGTTATGGACGTTGCTGAGTTTAATTATGTCAACACGCTAATATAAAATATATGCATATGTTTTCTCTATTTCATGTGACGTCATTTGGTATCATAATTCTACTGTATACATGAAATCCAAAGAGTATAGATTTGACTCTATGCTCAAAACCTATGATATATAAAATACATACAGAAGCAAGGATGTAACGTGACACTTGTAATCCAATGTGCCAAGTTTGGTGCATGTGCCTCCCCTGATTTAAGTGATCAGGAGCAAAGAGAAGAATATTATAATTAATGTCATTTTTAATATATTTATGACATAGTTCTCTTTTAAGAGAGAAATTTATGAGTGTAAAAAGTTTAAAAAAGGAGGAATAAAGTTTTCTGACATCTGGCTTAAAATAAATAAATTAAAGAGTAAGATTAGTAGGAAACATGAAAATACTTTTTGGGACACTGTATTATATGAAAGTGGAACTTGAGCAATTTGAAATTTTGTACTTATATTCTATGTTCAAAATTAAATTGGCAGGACAAAGAACAAGAAAATCTTAGAAAATATTGCATGGAAATAAGTTTTTTTATCATTCAGACAAGATGAAGTAACCAAGTAAGACAGACTAAGACACCAGACATATTAAAAGTATGTTATAGAAAGTACTTTTGAGGATAAGAATAGTTCACAAGTATCACAGAAATAAATCAAATAATTAAAAATGTAAGTAATGCTATGTAAAGGTTTGGAACACTAAAAAAAAGATGGATGAATTTATTAAATCTTCAAGAACATAAAAAGCATTACCAATAAAATCTCATTTATTTTTGTACTGTTAAATGTGTGTGTTCATTTCTACATTTCATTTTTGTAACTAGTATAACTGGGCCAATTTTAATCCACCATTTATTCTTATCACTATTTCTAATGTCAATTATTTGAATATACTTGTTTAAATGTAAAATATTTGGAGGTATTGTGTAACAATTTTTATTGTTGTTTCATGCTTACTCTTTGGAATATGTATCATGGGACAGTAAGTATTTGTACCCTGACAGTAATAATACACAATCTTTTTTTTTAACTCCATCACCTAGTGATGTCAACATGGGTTCACCAAGCCCAACAACACAAGTAAATGGTATTGATTTAGATAATTCTGAAGTGCATTGTAATAATGCAGAATTAAATGATCCTTACATACATAAACCAAAAAATGGCCCACTTACATGCATTAGAGTGGAATGTATTGATGATAAATTGGAGAATGGGAGCCATTCGTCTGAAAAACTTGTCAATGAGGAGAATTCTAAAAGATCAACAATTAGTTACCCAGGTCAAGCTGTACAGATAATTTCAACATTAACTGGCGATAAGATACATAAACAGGTGAGCGAAGTTGATCCTGCTGAAAATATTTTGACTGAAGAACCTGTTGCTAATGTTCAAATTCAAATCACAAAGGATGGCATTAAAGTAATAAGTGATAAGGAGACTACTGTGTAGAGAAAAGGCTCAAATGGGATTTTATGGCCTATACAAAGTATTAAATTTCAGTATTAACTTAGTACAATAATGAGTGATAAACACAAAGTAATTTGGGTTAACAATTTAGTAATTGTTATAGTTTTTGTGTTGTAAAGTTTCTCAATTTTCAAAATGAATAATGAATTTAGTGCCACATGATATATATAATCTTTACAAGTATGTCGTAGTCTTCCTGAGATTTAGAGATTTTTGCATTTATTCTTGATAGCTCTGATTTTGTTTATTGTGGATTTAAAAAGAAATATATATTAGGTATTATATTCTCTGTTTTATCAAGTCTAACTTGGCAGAATATTGTGTGTAACTTTATATGGCATTGGCACTCTAACACCTCATATTTACAATCATGATTTATGTGTTCTAGTTTAGAACATTCAAGGGTCTTTACAAATTTAAATCACTAAAGATAGTGATGTATTGGACAAAACTTAGAATGTAGTGATGCATATTAATAAGAAATATATTTATAATTTATAGTGCTGGGTGACTTCCTTTGAGTGTTACAAAAAATATCAAAGTTTTTATTCCTAAAAATTAACAAAATAAAATACATATATTTATACATAGTTTCATTAACAAATTATTCATTTTTTCAACTTTTTTGAATATTAAATTATTTGTCGTTAATTAAGTATGCAAGTCATTCATTTCCATAATTTATAAAATAAATTAATTTTGTTTGTTCCTGAAAGTTTGATCAATTTTTGTGAGGAATGCCAGGCTATAAGTACTTTATAAATAAATATATATTTCCTTGAGTCAGAAAGTTTTTATTGTTAACAAAAATAAATTATGACATTTCATCAATCATGCAAAAGAATTATGCTGCCTTGTCTGTTGCAACTGGTTAAAACAGGCAAGAGAGTTTCCAAATTTTATGCAGGATGTACAGACAAAATTATTAAAATTGTACCAACCTGAAGAGGTCCTAAAAAATAGACAAAACATTGTATAATTAATTTTCGTTAGTAAACATAATTTTCTGACTCAAGGCCATATACTTATTTATATTATTATTAATATCATATATTTTTTAGCATTATTACATTAGTACTTTAATAAAATACTGATGTTAATATTTTATTAAAGTATGTTGTCATACTTAAAACCTTGAAATTTTTTAAACCTAATGCCCCCAACTTCATTGCTTCTTTATAATGTATTCTTGTTGTTTGCATATTTGATTTAGAATCACAAAGATTATTAAATTGAGGGTTGCAAATTGTGCAAATATTTTTAAGAAATTATGTGTTAACTATGTGCATTTAAAGAGCCCCACTACATTTCAAAATAATATTATAATGATATTATTGCATTAAAATTCACAAGTAAGAATCTTTTAGTGGAGACATTCCAGAAAAATTATCATTCTCATTTTACTTTTCAATAGCAATATGGTGTCTTTCTTTTTTAAAAAAGTAATTTTTTCAACTGACATCACTTAATTCAAACAATTTACTCGTACAAATATTTTAATTTTTCATTAATATGTAGAACATTGGAAATATATGTGTATTACAGCACAGAGTAAATGTGGAAGATAGATGAGTTTGTCTTCCAAAAAATATGTGCCAATAATATTTAATTTAATTGTATAAATGTACAGGAAAAATCTAAAACCTATTGTGTATTGGAGTATAATTGTTTTCCCATTACAATTACATCTGTATATAGCTGTAAGCTATAATTAACTGAATAAATGTTCAATATAATGTGATAAAGTAGTGCCATTATTATCTTTATTTGCATGTGTTAGTTTGTTTTAAGGTGAGTGGGAAATGTAGTTTCTAAGTGAAATGATTTTCATGCACATTTATATAACTTCTCTTCTATAATTAAGCAGCATCAACTAGTAGTATGCATTGTTTCATTTAATTAGTAAATCCTGTTGAGGACAAAAATGTTAACGAGTCCGTGATTTTATGCTAAATGGGCCAATGACCTGGGAAGTGTACTTAATGTAGTTTGATATCAAGCTTTCCTATTGATTTAATAAATAACCCTATTTTATTTCTCAATAATTCTAATAATGTTAGAATTGTACATATTTAAATCAAATGTTTGTTGAAATGTGAGAGATGTATAATATATTTTCCTCATTTTGAGGTTTTGAAGTTTTATTATACAGTGGTTTAACAAATTTATGTGAAACAGAATAGAAGCTGCATGTAATAGAGGTAAACTATATTAAAGTACTTTATTAACTCATTTATAAAAAAAAAATTTTCTTCCAACAAGTTTATTAAATATATTCTTTCTTCTCAGGAAGCCATATTTTCACCAATAATAAAACTTAAATGTTCTTTGTCATTTAAGTTACTTTTTACTCTTAACTTTATATAAATGAAATAACATTGCCCAGAATACTGTTCTTTCATTACTGCTCAATTTTCATATTTACTCCCTAAGTAATATAAAATTTGACTATGATCTTTCAAACTTAAAACCAATTAGGTTCTGTGAAGTTAATGCACATTGATATTCTAAGGTGTCAACCTCTCAATTTCTTAAACTAAGTTAATGTATTATTGTCTTTTATTTGCAAATATAAGTTTAAGAAGAGTATATTAATGACATTCATTAGTGTATTCTTGTTTCTGTTATCTTTTACTACACATATATTATTTAACTTGAAAATTATTCTGAGTCTTATCTCATTAAAATTATTGAATGAAATAAATTGGCTTGGATAACAATATTTTTCACTCTAAATTAAAATAACCCACACAGTACTTAATAACCAATGAAATGAATTCAATTGGACAATATTTTTTACTTACAATTAAAATAACCCATACAGTGAAAAATCCTGTATTTAATAGCCTCATGTCTGCCACACAAAATATATATTCTAGTGACTTAATAGAGTAGTGTGTATAAAAACTAATAATTCAACATGGGATTTATTGTATTGACTATGCACTACTCGGCATCAGAAAATACCAGTTTAGTTTGCAGTTGTCTGACCATTTTTGAACCTATGGAAGAGTATCAGTTCATAAGTAGGCCTATGTTTTCTACAATGGTATATGGATTAAAATCTGGATTTTATATGCAACACATTTCAAGTGTTTTAATTAAAGTTTGTGTTGGTTATATATTAAAGGGATATTATGTATTACTATTTGAATAAATTGTTGGGCAAGGCTCGAGAATGAATGAAATATGGTTTGGTAGACATGTCCCAATGTGTGCTGATAATTCTGAAAGAGGAATTTTATAAACATAGAATGCTGATGAGTATTAGTAAAGTTTACTTTTACTCATGAGATCTGTGAACAAGAAGAAATATGTATAGAAACCCATGCAATCAGGCTAAATAAAAGAATAATCAGTTACAATGGGTGAGTTTATTGTGTACTGACGTAATACATTAGCAGCATGAATATATTTAATTTTATGAAGTTTAAATGCATGCAATGTTTATAAAGTGGATTATTAATGTGCAATTCAGAAAAAAATATTTGTTACATAAGATAGATTAATAACTAATCATAACAGTTTGGGGACAAATGTTTTATCACATAATTGTTACTCAGTCCATATAGTTGTTTTCTTTGTGATATTGCTATATTTACATATATGTAATCATATGTCTTCATCTCATTGCGCATTAATATCTAAGAGCATGTCTGTGTTATTGCAGGGGCTGAGTCGTCCTGCATGCCTTCTGTAAGAGACCTCGTCCTTCTCATTGGGAAATGTAATCGACCTTTGAAGCCTGCTATTGCTTCTTCTATGCCTGCACTAGTCTAAATCATCCCACCTGACCTTGAGTCCCACATCCTAAAACAGACTGAGTATAGTTCTTTGGCTCACATTGGTAGATACTTCTTCAATTTGTGTAGTTTGTAATTGGATTTTATTTTTCTGAGTTGTAAATGCACTCAGTATTTAATATATATTAGTCTTCTCACTTATGCCATATTTTTGTTTGAAATGTTTTGAGTATACGAAAAATCAATTACTATTTTTTGAAAAAATAATTTTTTTCATATTGTTAAATCATATGCATCTTGGATTTCTTATGTATATTTCTAATGTAAAAAACATTATTTTTACACTAGTTTTATTATGAGAATAAGCAATTAGCAGTTTTTACCCTAATTCTTTTCATACTAAATTTCTGTATTTAATGCATGTAGTTGCTTGAATTTTCATACAAGGTAGTAAAGTAATACAATTATTCTATTTCAATTCTGTGTAAAACTTGCAGGTTATACAGTTTATGCTCTGTTATAAGTCACATGACTGAGTAGGTCTAATATATAAATTCTGCAAATATTAAAGTTACTAAAATAAATTTATGTAAGATACATGTAGTTTTAAATTTTTGTTTTATTCTAAGCATAAAGATACTTTTTAATATATATTTGTACCAATACATTATTCTGTTTTTTTATTCAAGATCAATAGTTTGGAAAACTAATTCTCGATTAGTGTAATCATATTTTATGTCCTTAAAACTGTAACTTTACATTGATAGCACTGAAATAATTATATACATACAATAATTTATGTGAATAATCTTTAATTATTAACATAAAATTGATATTTTGGTAAATTTACTTATTTGCAACATTAATAATTGAGGAGCCGTCAAAAAATTAATTTCTATAAAGCCAGGAAATGAAATCCAAATGATTAATTTACTATAAAATTACATAAATATATATTATTTAAGTACTGGAATCTCATTAAGTTTTGTATTTGCTGTCACATTTTATTTAACGCACTGATCATAATAAATTTTTCATTCATTTTTATTATTTAATAATTTTATTGACTGAATAGTTTAATGTTAAAGATAATATGTATTAATGCTGGGAAGCTTTAGTCTTTGAATGCATCAATTCCATTCAAAAGAAGTGTATTAAGAATTATCAATCCCAGTTCATATAATATTTTCTGTATAGCAGAAGGTTAATTCCCCCCCCCCCCCCCTACTTTTTAAAATTTGTATTTTAATTGGTCTATTCATATATCTTTTGATGATATTAAACGGACTGGCTTCAGTAAGAGTTGAGGTAAAGAAATAACTTAGGTGTCAAATTAACAAATATATAATTAACCAATTAACAGACAAAATTAGAAAAATGAATACCACATTTTCCTTTTCCATTTGTTAATTTCAAACTGATTACAGGAATTTTTTTATTTTCAACCTTAATTCATTTATTGTTTAAGGATTACCAGCTTTAGCTTGTGTAATTTAATTTATTCCATTCTGAAAACATTCAATTTATTGAAGTTCAAAATGTGGTAGAGAATTTCTGTTACATTACCATTCTTTGTTGAGAATTTAGCATAATGCTTTATTACTGACTGTGATACATTTGATTTAAGTTTATATTTTCAAATTATTTAAAAAGTCTGAATTAAATGTTTTCTAATAGCACTTAACGCTTATGTATTTTAAATAATTTATAATTTAATCCATGTATCAATTCATATTATCTATAAAAAAAAACTAAGAATAAAAAATAAACAGTATTAGACATTATTTTGTATGACGTTAAAGTAAGAATTTTATCACAAACTTTGTATATGTTTATTAGTATAGTGATCTCATTAGTGAGTTTAGCATTCTGATCTGTTTTTCAAAAATATATGATTATCATTAGGTATTATTTTGCAGAAAAATGTTTAAGTTTTTTATTTAATGATAATATTCTTTTATTTTAAAAATTTGAATAGTAAACTCACTACAGAATACACATCAGTATTTGTAATTACAGAGTTAAATATTTTGTAAATTATAAATTAATTTAAATGAAGAGTGCAATAAAATGTTGTTATTATTTTTAAATGAAATGCTTTACTTTTTGTTTGAAACAAAGACCACTCTGTGTGTTCTATTTAATATTTTCCAATGGCATAGTTTTTCTTAATTATAACTTAGTTTATGAATATTTTATTTACTTTTTCTTAGCTTGGCATCATATATGCATATTTGACCCAATAATTATTACTTCACCACAAACAAAATATTCAAGTGTAGGTTTAGTGGTATTTACATTATACATGGCATAAATTTTCCCATTCACGCAATGCCCCCTAAATGAATAGAAATGAGAGAATGTGTGACTTATATACAAAAAGATGATTATAAATTAAGCTCAGCCATATAGGCCATGAAACTGAATTTAAGGATCAGGATGGAAAAATATCGACCAACCAACAAATCATACCTGTGACCCCTGCTTGGTGCACAGGTGTTTGGTTTCTGGTTTGGTCAAGATTTTTTACATCCTCATCCCTTAGTGTAGGGAGAGGAGGGAACAAATGGCTTACCTGAAATTGAGGGTTGGTGTTGCCATGTTAGGCAGATGAAAGTTCTTGAAAATTATACAGGCTTCCGCAGGGGAGAGGCACTCTGTGTTCCATTCAACTGCAGTATACCTACCGTGTCTTATGAATAGGCAGCGTGGTTTGAAAAATAACTAACCTGACAATACCCTAACAATTGGAAATAATTATGAAATATTAATGTTTTTTGAAAGTAATAATTATATTAAGTTAAAGTAAAGTTTTTTTGTGTAACAGGAAGCATGGAAACCCTAAAATAGCTCATGAATTGAATATGGATTCATGCCGTATCGTACAACACATGTTAACACGTTTTTGTGAAAAGGCCCCAAACTGAAGTAAAATGTTTATGCAAGCGAGCAGTTGTACTCATATATTACATAGATGATAACTAGTAGTGCAACTCGTGCAAATTCATTCATCACTGAAGAAGGCACATATTTAAAATTAATGGATTTAACTGCAGGTGTGTGAATTCGGAAAACTGCTTCACAAACTACATACATGATTTTTTATTATGTTAGTATATTCTTAACTACATAATTTTTGGATTTAATAATATTAATCTAATAATCTACTTTTCATATTTTATAGAATGGTTATTAGTAAAACCCTAGTTTTGGTATTTCTTAAGTTATGACCTGAGAAAAAGCAGTTTGCTTAATTTGGTCTACTATATACTTCATAGTTATGGACAGTGGTGAATTGTGAATTTTTGAAGCTGTGTGCTACATTGCCGCAAACAACCATTTTTTACAAGGATAACTATGTAAAATAATATTACAACAGTGATAATGATACTATTCTCTGACCTGACCTGCAATATGCTACATTACTAATTCTGTTTATATAGTTTCCAAAAGTGTCTAATTTTTAAAAGTGGAATAATTTAGCACCAAGTTGGCTTTTCTAACATGGAAGTCATTTTCTTTCTTGCATATTATAAATAACGTTAATTTTTGGATGTTAGTATTGTATGCAGCCGGGGTTGCAGATTTTCCCATGTTTCCCCTTAAATTTTTTTTTATTTAAAACAGCCTTCGATTGTGATTTATTTAAAATACTACCCAAAAAATGTACAGATGCAGTTTTTCTTCGGAAAATATAAACTACTTAACAACGAGATTTTTAATTACTAAATAGTTCAAATTTATTTAAATTTTGTTGCTTATACCGCCTGATGCGGCCGCCTCTCTGTCATTGCACGGCACCGCCCTGAGGGCAGATTGTTAAGCTTTATGGGGAGTGAAACGCAATACTGTGCATTTTTCGTTCCCGACAGAAATTGGAGTTGCAGCTGCTTGTAGCAATCAGCTGCCCAGCTGGGTGAATTAGCCGGACCCGGTGCATCGCAAAGCGGTCATTTTAATGTCTTAGATATCGAAGCAGAAATTCACACTGTTATAACACAATTATTATTAAGGTTCTTAAAATTAAGAAAAAATCATTCTTCCTAAATTAATTAATGTGTTGTACTACATATGCATCAGCACCTCTGGTTACGTATATGATTTATTCCTGTAAAGTTTTACTATCTGAAATAGATTTTCCGCGAGACGATATATATAAGAAAAATTCTGTAATAAATTTAAATATTTCTGAAATATACAACAGAAATATATTAATACTGCAATGGATATCTTAAACAACGGCGATGAATTTGAAATTGTATATTCATAATTTAAGGAGAGTACAATAGTTTGTGGTTTTTCAGTATGATAAATACTTTGGTTTTTATTTAATATATAAAGGATCAATCATGTCGAGAGGCGTACAAGGGGAAAAGTATCTGTGCCGCTGACTGATTTTGCAATTTAAAAATGGTTTCTTTTTACGTTCTAATATTTGAATGCTGTCTCACAATTAGCGCACATTTCATGACGTTAGAGTTGGCTGCTTTCAATTACTACCAAAGACATATATATATGTTTATATATCTGTTTGATTACTACGCTTTCTGATAGCTATTAACGCAGACTACTGAAAAAAGTTTTTTTTTTGTGTTGTAACAGGAGATTATACATTTGTAATACAGTGAGTGTTGGGTGTTATAAGTAATAACTCAAGATATTAGTTTTTATAGATTTTTATTATTAGAATACGTTCAGCGAAATGGAACACAATCACAACAATGTACAGTCAAAGTTACATCAGAAAACTATTCCCTCTTATACAGTGCTACCACAATTACAACTATGCGACGATATTAATAGTCAATATTCAAATGCGAGTGTAAATAAATAAAATATTCGTATTTGAAAAGAATATGTGTTTACTGTAGTATGTTATTAGATTATAAAATGTAAATTGTGAATTATGGAGCCATGAATTCAGATTTGTTATAGGCATACTATAAAGTGATACGGAAATATTAAAATGAAAAAAATTACGTCTGATTGAAAATAATGAATAGGAAATATAGCCAATACAGACAAAAAATGTAATATAAATACCACAACGTTTCTGGGATCCTTGTTCCTTTCGTCAGGTGCTAAGAAGAGCCTAGAGAAACACAACTTCACTGGTCAGTTGGCAACACTCAAAAGCTTTGACACCGATTCTTCAGTATAATATTCAGTAAAGAAGAGCACTGTCAAAAATATTCGAGACGACGCCAGAAGAGGAAGACGTCATACAACAAGAAAACAAAATCCCTCACCGATACAACAACCCCAACCCAGTGCTCAGTGCGTCAACAGTGATTCAAATAGTCCTCAATTTAGTGATCAAGAATTCCCACCATCTGCAATAATCACAAATCTACATCAGAAGAGAAGAAAAGTACTTCTTGCTACAACACAACAAAAGGTGAGTTACAATAAAAATAGCATTTCCCCATTTACCTCCCCAAACAGATTTAGTATCCTTCAAGAAATAGAAACAATAGAACCAGACACCAGATCTCCAATCCCTCCAATTAGCAAACCCCCTCCAAAATAAATCACCAATACAAAAGACATTAAGCTAGCTATTACCGACCTAAAAAAATTGTTCGAATCTGTTCAGAATTTCACATAGAAGATAAAACTAAACCTACAATCAGTTGAAGACTTTAGAAAAATCCCTAAGTACCTCATATACAAAAAAGAATCATTTCATACTTTTTAACTAAAAGCTGAAAATAACTTTAGAATTGTGATCGGAGGAATTCATCCTTCCGCGGACAAACAAATAATAAAAGAAGAACTCGAAACGCTCGGATATAATCCAGTTCAAATTATCCCAGTGATACACCCTGCAACCAAAGCGGAACTTCCCCTGTTTTTTATTGACCTTGCCCCGAATCCGATAAACTCAACCATATACGAGCTTAAAACACTATATTATTCAAAAATAAAAGTTGAACCTTCAAAGCCTAAAAAAACAATACCTCAATGTCACAACTGTCAGCAATATGGACACACAAGAAATTATTGTAATCATAAACCAAAATGTGTAAGGTGTGCCCCGTCTGATCCCACTGTTAAATGCCCATTTCCGAAAACTATCCCCCCCCCTACTTACACAAACTGTAAAGGACCCCACCCAGCAAATTACAGGGGTTATCCAACATATAAAAATGCCCAAAATGGCTTAAACTCTAAATTCAATCCAAAAATCCCCACTTACCAGAACCTGATCCAACAAATAAAAATCCTTATCTTCCACCAAATCCTATTCAACCAAATCCAAACCAACCACAGACTCTCTATTCAAACATCCTAAAAAATATTCCCAGTTCCGAAACATTCCAACATTTTTTTAAAAAAATTCCGTCAGTACTTTTTGCCCTAGTCACATTCTTGGATTCTGAAAAATCATTCGACAAGATCAAGATTCTCCATCTCTCATTCCTCTTCAAATTAAAACCTCACCTATCCACCCCCTACTTTAACCTCCTATCCAACTATCTTACAAACCGCTCTTACCTTGTCAAATATCAAAATCATTTCTCCCCAATGTAACCTATTCACTCAGGGGTCCTTCAAGGCCGTATCCTTGGCACACTCTTATATTCCGTCCACACCCATGATATCCCCCAAACAACCGCAACAAAAACTGCCATATTTGCCGACGATATAGCCATACCTTGCCAGTCCCATGACAACGAATCGGCTACAGTACAACTGCAAACTGCCATTAACCATGTAGCCATTTTGGCTAATAATTGTAGAATAACCATAAGCCCAAACAAATCCACCACAGTTCTTTCTTCCCTAAAAAAGATATCATTCACTAACAATATCTACATTAACAACACAACCATTCCAAACAAATAAACAAAACATAAGTACCTTTGATTAATACTCGATTCAATGCTAACATGGTCCCAGCACAGATGTCACACTAAAAAAAATAATCAGTCTCCGCTTTAAAATACTAAAACCATTATTTAATCCTAATTATCCTCTATCCCTTTCAATGAAAAAATTAGTTTAAATATCACTTATTTCTCCATTATGGAAGTACGGCTGTAACATTTGGGGTTTCACAGCCAAAACACGCCAAAAAGATCCAAACATCCCAAAATAAAATACTTCGTTATATCACAATCTGTCCCTGGTACTTCTCCAATTCCCACATCCATCATTTATAGTGACCTCAATATTCCATAAATCCACCAAATACATACTTCTTCAATATAAAAATACATAATTTACCCGTACACATTAATATTCGAAACAGCTGCCTCGCCACCACCACCGAACTAACACCGCCGATTAAAAATAAAGAGACCGAGAGACCAAATTAATAACCAATAAAAAAACGTAAATACTGGAGGTGAAACAAAATTCTCCACAGTATATATATATAGTACAACATAACACGTACACATATCACAACTGTAAAATCTTTGGATTGTAAAATTTCCTGAATAAAAAAAAACTGATTAAAAGACTTTTCAACTATCGACTGTCGAGAGTACGCAGGTTTTTTGAATGTTCATTTGGTATTATGACTAAAAAATGGGGAATTTTTCACAGACCACTAAATGTCAACATTGATATGACCTTAGATATTGTGGATGAATGCGTAATTCTTAATATCTTTTCCGTGTGAGATACTTGATTATTGAATATTAATATAATTACCCCTAGATATTCTGGCGGAACGGGGCCAATCATGCACAATACTTTGTTGAATTTTCCTGGCAAACGTCTATGATTTTATAAGTGTTGATATGTCTGCGAACAGAAGAATGCAAAACAAAAGAGATATTTACAGATAATTCAAAATAGCATATATATTTAATATACGGCTGCTATTTAAATCTAATTAATTTTGTTAATTTATATTGTTTAAATATTTATTTTATTTCAAATATCAGTTAAACTCTGCATTCTTTTACATCATTTCACGTAACTTTTAAATTACTTAACGTTGTATGTAATTAATAAATTGGATACTTAGCAGTATTTCATTTTTCTTATGAACTTCCCAGTTATGCACTTCATCACAATGCATCAATCTTCACCAAGCTGTGTTTTTCAAGACACTTTTTCAAGGTCTAAAAATGTTTGTCGTCTCCATTTCTAATGTTTGTCTTTCAAAGGGCCAATTTATCTGAAAATGATAGTTTTCATTATATCATTTCCACTAGCTTGTTTTCTTAGCCTGCGATTTGCAAATTAGTGCATTCAGCTTTTCGGCTGAAAATGAAAAATCCTGGAGCCAATATAAATCTTCAAGCTCTGCCTCTAACTTTATTTTTTTTAATTAACTTATTCCGAGGTATGAAACTTTTTTTATCCTGTTTCGATTATAAAGACGTTTTAGTGGGGGACTAGTAAAGTTTCGTTTGAGAGACCGAAACAACAGCTGTGGGCATCAATGCACTTGTCCAGTCTCTTGTATATTCCCAATGGAAACGGTCTGCTTTATTGATAAAATTCGTGTTGGTTCAGTCTGAACAATGACATTTATGTACACAATACACGTGTGCATAACAATATACATGTACAGTTTCAAAGGCATTAAAAATGCCAAACTTTTTAAAATTATATTGGAGTGGAGTCGTATAACAAACTACCAAGGAGCAGCCTACTACATTTGAGAAACATTGTTAAAAAATTATTGGAAAAAAATTGTTTATACTCCATACATGAATATCTGATTGCCAATTTCCATTAACATTAAATATGTCAGTGTGTATTTCCTCAACTGTATCCTTAATTATGTAGTTTAAATTATTATAATTGTCATCTTTATTATTTAATACTAGCTGGGTGCCCGGCGTTGCCCCGAGATGTCAGTTATCCATAACCCCCCACTTGACTCGAATCTAGGTAGCACTGGCGTTATTTTTATGTACCGCAACTCGACCCCTATCCGAAAATTTGATCTTCTCCTATTCCGAAGGGGATTGAACTCATTTACCATGAAATAGTTTCATTCGACGAATATATCGCCGTTTTAACATGTTTGAAAATTTCCACCCCTCGCTATCGAGAGTTAAACAAAAACTAGTTATTGCACGCAAAAATCGGCTGGTTACATTGTTTAAAATTTCTACCCCCGTCCAGGTCCACTCCCACCGCCATGCGTTACGCAGCGACATCCATAACCCCAGTACTGACTCGAATATCGGTCTATTCCCGTTATTTTCATGTAACGCTCAACTAAATTCCACCCCTAAGCTTTCTCACCTCTCATGCCAATAGGGGTTATAATTGTACACAAAATATATTAAAAAGTATTATGAGGGTCATTGATCCCGCAAAATATTTATTCAACGGAAATAACGACTGGTTAGTATTTTTGAATTTTTCTATCCCACCCAACTCCAACCAAACCTTTCGCGGTACCTAGTTTGTAAAAATGAGCGACATCCAATAACTTCGATTTTCTTTGAATCCCCGACCACCCCCGTCCCTGGGAGGTTAATTGCAAGTTGAAGTCATAATTTACCTCAGCGTTATCCATAACTTTTGGTTTGACTCGTTTGGGGGACTTAAACGTAAATTTAAATATCGAAATTAAACTCACTGACAACCATAACCCTGGATTCGAGTCCAATCTCGATTGTGTTTGCGTTACGTTAATATAAATACAACTCCACCCCCTCCCTTAAGGGTGATCCACTCCAAATCCCGAAAGAGTTTGATATTAAATATATGGAAAATATAGAGAAATTTAAAGAATCCCAGTGAAATAGAAAAATATTTATACGACGCAAATATCAGCTGTTTAACATGTTTGAAAATTACAATCCCGGTCCACACCCGTTTGGGGGAGTTATACTGTAAGTTAAATGTCATAATTAAACACAGTGACAAACATAACCCCGGATTTGACTACAAACTCGAATGTGTTTGCCTTATTTTTTATGTAATGCCATTCCACCCCCAACACTTAAGGGTGCATCATTCCATTGCCTGAAATAGGTTGAAATTATACACAGAGAACATGTAGTGAAATTTGATGAATTCCATTGATCCCGAATTATATTTATTCGACGCAAAAGTCGGCTGGTTAGCATGTTTGAAAATTTCTTTCCTCGCCCAGACCCTCTCACCCCCGCCAACCCCGATCAACCCCCGCGCGTTGCCCAGGTTGTCATAAATAGTCTCAGTGACATCCGTAACCACTATTTGACTCGAATCTAGGTTGTTTTTCGTTAATTTTATGAAATGTTCCTCCACCCCCACCCGTAAGGTCTTTCGCTACCCATACCGAAAGGGGTTGAAATCATACACAAATAACACCACTAGAAATACAATAAATATAATGAACCCAGGAAAATATTTATTCGACGCAAATATCGATTGCTTATCAGGTTTGAAAATTTCAACCACCATCCACCCCCGCTTGGGTGATTTAAACTGTAAGTTGAATGTCATAATTAAACACAGTGACAAACATAACCCCGGATTTGATTACAAACTCGAATATGTTTGCTTTATTTTTATGTAATGCCATTCCACACCCAACACTTAAGGGTGCTCCCCTCCCATGCCTAAAGGGGTTGTAATTATACACAATTAACATCAGTATAAATACAATCAATATAATTAACCCAGAAAACTGCCGTGTTTGCATGTTCCAATAATTCCACCCCGCTCACCCCCACCCTCTGGGGGTTAAATGCCATGTTTAATGTCATAATGAAACTCAGTGACATCGATAACCTTGGATTTGACTCCAATCTCGGTTGTATTCGCGTTATTTTCCTCTAACGGATCTCCACCCCAAACGCTAAAGGTGCTCCTTTTCCATGCTGTTAGGGGTTGAAATTATACTCAGATAAGATCGTTAGAAACACTATGAACCTCTTTAATACCGAAAAATATCTATCCGGCTCTAATAACGGCCGTTTTAGCATGTATGAAATTTTCCACCCCCGTCCACCCCCGCTCCTGGGGGTTGTAGACGTGTCTCACCCACCCAGTGTTCGTCTCCTGGTAGCAAAAACACGTGTACGAAATTTGGTGAAATTTGCTCCACGGCTGTAGATTCTACCCCCACAGCTAAGGGTGCACCTTTAACACGTTGTTAGGGGTTGAAATTATACACACATTTCATCCTTAGAGACGTTATGAATATCTTTGACACCAAAAAATATTTATCCCGCTTTAATATCGGCGTTTTAAGCATGTATGAAATTTTCCACCCCCCCGTCCACCCTCGCTTCTGGGGGTTGTAGACGTGTCTCACCCCGACATTGACCTTCTCCTTATACTTAGCTATTAAGTAATCACTATACTTGTATATAAATATTTGATGATTAAATAAAACCAATGCAATACACCCAAACACTCTGTAATGATAAACTGTTAAATCTCGATATGGCATGATATTATAACGACGTCAAATTTCAAGAGAGTTTTAAAAATGTAAATACATTCTTTACAGTCAAAAGTGGTCATTTATTAATCAAAGTGTGAATAGCTGATAAACTTATAACCATTGAATTGAGCAGTAACTATATTGACAATCGTCAAAAAAATGCTATTTTATATATATATTAATAAACTTGAACTATTATTATCTTCATAGATTTATTCATGTTTGTTATTAAAATATATACACATTCCAAGAATTATGTTTATGCATAGATATTACCCCAATTAAATAAAACTTTTAAGAACCATATAAATTGTTGTTACTTTAATAAATTAAGTGCATTGTGGGTGTGCAACTGTTAGTAACTACCGCCACAATCAATTAATTAATTAAAGAGCAATAATATTCAATTAAAAACTGAATAAATGATGTACTTACACCTTTATATGCAATATGATTGTAGATATATTTTTTACATACTATTCAATTTTACTGCAACTATTAAATATTTTATTAACTATATATATATATATATATATATATATATATATATATTAATTTCATAGTTTTGAATGCAAACCTTACATATCGATTCCTAGAAATATTTGTAAAGAAAAATTAATATTAGCTTTTTGAGTATATAGTTTTCGGAAGATATTCTTATCGAAACTCGAAAATAACTCGATTCAATTTTGAGTGATTACTGAAGTATCGATAAAGGTGACTGTGATTATAAATACTAGTATCGATAGTATGATACATTAATTGTTAGGATATATTTTGTTTGCAAGTGGGGATTCGGTATTCCAGCTTAACAATTAGCCCACAAAGAAACGCATTCATTATTAAGTAATTAGGACTCAATTTTGATCTCACAGGATTTTCTTTACATTATAGTGATTAAATTAATATTTTTTAGGTTATGGTTTTACAATGTGAAGTAAAGTTTCCTGCAGGAAACATGAAGAAAATTCAGCGCGATATGTGGTCAAGTAGAGAACAATTATCTCTTGCATCTTCTGTTCTTCGAAGTGGTGATCAAAATTGGTATTAATATGTTTTGTAATTTGTTTTAATTTTGATGTTTACTGTCTGATAGGTTATATGTCATTTGGTGTGGCCGTCTTTCTTGAACAGTTGTGAAGTTCATATTGTGAATTATTGTATTTTTGGATTTGAAATTTGTTGACAATGGTCAAATAAAATTATTACTCAGACTTGTTGGATATTCCATTGTTTGTATGGTAGATGAAAGTTGAGAAAAAAAGTAATTAAAGTAAAAAGCAATGAAAATGAATTTGGCTCTCTTATTTTTTTCTAGTAGCTGATGTCAGTGTTCCCACTTCCACCACCCATATATATATGGGTTTCATTTTCTCTCCTCTTCCATTTGAATGATAAATACTGTGGCAGCTGTCACTCTAGGACCAGGCTGAATTTAGTAAATCTGCCCCCCCTAATGAGTGACCAGACTCTCAAGATGCGTGTTTGAGTCCTATTCTCTCCCTGAAGACAAACATAGTTTTCCTTACTGTTTGAAATGTTGGTTTAAATCTCTACATACCTTTCACAACTTCTTTTAGATGATCTTTCATGTCGTCTCTTTAACACAATAAACCTAACTTGTTTGTTTTGTTTCTTGTACACTGCATCTTTCTTTCTGCTTTTCTTCTTTCTTTCCTTTTTTACTTTTCTGTCTTTTTCTAGCTCAACTTTCTTCTCCCTTACTCAGACAATAAGAACACCCAAAAAATCTAAATAAGGAGTTTGTCCTCTACACAAATATGATGATGCTAGTACTTAACATACTCAATAACTTTATGCATATAATAAGTTTTTTTCTATTTTGGAGTGCAGTTATTTGATTTTTGTGAATTGCACATGCTGCATAAACTTGTAGCTTTTTTGAATTATCGTTATTCTTCTGCTACTTTAACTTTCTTAGCTTTTACAATTGCTCCTACAGCCTTAAAAAGTTATATATATATATATATATATATATATATATATATATATATATATATACACACTAGTTGATTTAATTAAAATAAATAAATTAGCCAATGAAGTTATAAATATAGTATATTTAATGTACTGTTAAATTTGAGAGTTTCCAATGAAATTATGAATACAAAAAGAAAGATAACATTTTGTCCCAACTGTGGGATCTCATCAAGTAATAATACATTAATGAGAAGAGAGACCTATATTAAAATAAATCCCATGGAATAAAATAAATTCTTCATTATGTTGTTGAAGTTAACCATAAACAATCAATTCAATTAATTATAAATATAAAAATTATGCAATAAGTCCCATATTATAAAAACAAATTTACATTGGATTATTTCATATTAATGCAATAACTTTTTTAAAAAATCTTGATCTGTAAGGTTTTTAAGTGCAGAATATTTGCTTTTGTAATTTCTTATATTGACCACTCTACCACTTATTTTTTTATTACTAAGTGGATTCTCAGCCTTGTGAAGTATGTTTCTTCGAAAGATAAATTATGAGTAAATTTAATTCAGTTTTATAAGTTGAGGTTTTTTTATTGTAAAATCTCACTTGTAATAGGATTCTATGAACTATTTTCATAGCATGTTTCTATTTATTTAAAAATATTTTCAGGATGTCAGTAAGCAGATCTTTACGTCCTCTTGGGGAACCAAACCGACCCCCTGATTGGTTTTCTCAAAAGAATTGTGCCGTGCAATATTCTGTGTTATTGGAAACAGTGGAAACACCAAAAAGGAAGAAGCGAAGCGAAAAGGGAGAAGTGCGAGTTGAAACTCCCGGTGAAAACATTGTTAGAAGATTAACACATGGTAAAATGAGAAAATAATAGGAATACATTTTTCTATTTTGCAGTTTTGGCTGTTGTTTGTATTAAGTCACTTCTCGCCGTATAATTTTTTTTAGACATAACAACAATTTGAAATATACCACCTGTCTCCATTTATGTTTGTAGAAAAGTTACCATTAACTGAATATAATTTTTTAAAACTTTTTTTATATTAAAGAATGTGCACAGTCTACCTTGTTGTAGAGAATGAATAAAATCTTCTTGCTGGAAGACAATGACAGTGAGTGTCATTGAAACGCTGTGCATACATTTTTTCACTCAGTTAAAATACTGAGAAGATTTTATTCAACTTTATTTTTCCCAGTTATCATAATTATTTTATGTTCCTCATTAAGTTATTTATATGTAATCATTTAAAATATTGAATAATTTGAATTTTTTCCCTCCACATTTTTCTTTCAACATATACTTACTTATATGGTCATTAGTTTCACTATCATACATTTATAGAACGAATTGAAGAACTGAGGAGGCTTATGCAAGAAAAGCGGACACTGTATTTGTGTTTAAAAGAAGAATACATGCAAGTAAAAATGGGTCATGCTGATGATCGGCTCTCTGAAATGACTCGTGATATTGAGGAGTAAGTTATTGAAATTCTCTTTGTGATGAGTTATGCTAAAATTATATTAATATTTTGTGTGTTGTCATTTTCAATTAAATGGAATTAGAATAATTTTTATATATGTTATGCTAAAATAAAAATAAATGAATCTACAACTTGCTGAATGATATATAAATGGTTAATAATTTGATTGCTCATTGAATGGAGGTTGACAGTGAACATCTATTCTTGTCTGATGATCAATAAAGTTTGACTGTCAAAGTAACAATATTTGAAAATCTTTATATTCTTAGCCAGTTAATTTCATGAAACAATGAGCCAGAAGATTACCACAGTTGAATAATATGCTTTCTATTTACTGTGATGTACTCAGGATAAGCAAACTCATCTTAATCTTTTCAATTTCAGAGCTAAACTACAAAAAGAGAAAGATGCAGAAATCCATGCTCAATGGTTACGTGATAGGGAGGAAAGAAAAATTGCATTTGAACGTAACTGGAGATCAGCTGGTATGTCCTTTTTGAGTGTGTGTCATGCAACAATGCATTGTTTTTTATTATTTGTCAGACTGAATATATAAATGAATATATTATAAACATTAAAATAATGTTTTTGTATGAAATTTGAAGTTCATATGATGGAGTTTTATGTACACAGTCTGTCGCACAGGAAAGGTGACTGATGTGAAACGAAATACAAGACACTTATGTTTCTGATTAGCAAATTTATTAAGATTACAAATGCAGTTTGTTCAAATTTGCTAATATATAATAATTAATTGTGCTTTGGCATTTAGTCACAGGCCCAACAATTCAGCGGCGTAGAGGTGGTCTTTCTCGTGGTATGGGAATGAGAAGAAATAGTAGCCAATCTGAACCAAGTAGTGAAGCGGACAGTCCATTAAATGAACCCTTAAATGTTGATGTAAGTGGTATTTAAGTAAGTTATGTGTACAATGCAAACATTTGTAATATAATTAATATAATTTTTATACACACTATTAGAAAAATACATATCAGGCTCTGATTTTAGCACATTAATATATCACTAAGGAGAAAGGAATTTTAATAACAATATTTAATTTTATGTCTGTTTTTAATGAAAAGATATATTAATTATTAAATACATAACCAAATAACAGACATAAATAAGTGCTAAATAAATTACCTGGGTTATGTTGCTGACTGTCTCTCTGAAATGATGTGCCATATTGAGGAGTTAGTTAATTTAATGCTCTTTGTGACAAGTTATGCTAAAATTATATTAATAATTTGTTATCTTGATAATGCTGCTGTAATCAAAAAAAATTATGAATGATACCTTTGTCTAACTGGATTAGATTAAGCAATAAGGATTGCATATACATTGTGTGGTATTTATTTAGCACTTAGTTTTGTCTGTTATTCAGGTATTTATCTAGTTATTATATTTTTACATTGACGTATTGTATTTATATAGGGCTCAGGCCCTTGAAAATCTGTCAAGTTAATGGTTCTCTGCCTGGTGACTCCAACTCTTAATTTAAGGTTAGTAAGCCTCTGTCTATCCCTGTTTCCTATCTAATTTTCTGTGTATGTGTGTGTGTATGATTTTAGTAATGATATGACATCTCTTTTTCCTTTCCATACCAAAATTGCAATTATATATATATCTATATATATATATATATATATATATATATATATATCTGATTCTATTCTCTGCACAGCATATGCTAGACATAAATTAAAACTTTACTGCAGTACATCCAACCTGCCTGATGGTAGCCTTCAGTGGACCTTGCAATCTCTTAACATTCTTGCACACCTCTGAAGCTCTCACTCAAATGTTTTTGTCATCCTCATAGCACAAGTAGATGTTTTGTCTACTCTTTCGTCTTACTTATAGCCAAACATATATAAGTGCCTTAAGTCAAATATCACTTACTAACTGAAATGAAGACATTCTCCTTCATACCTAAAAGTACTATCTTATTATTTGTTTGATATTCTTGATTCTTTCAAAGTAATGTGTTTCACTTCAATGATTGTTAAATCTAACTAATTGATATTGCTATTTAATGTCTTCTGTAGCCCAATGAATGATTGTTAAATCTAACTAATTGATATTACTATTTAATGTCACCTTGTAACCCCGTAAATGTTATTAATTGAAGAGCCGTGGCTTAACAACCTTGCATGTATTTTACCATTATTTAAAATTATTGTCCATTGTCTTGTGTATGTTATTAAAACTGTGCATGCGTGTGCTTAGGTGACAGGTGATGATGCAGTTGTAGATGTGAAGCCTCCTGTTGCACCAATGCCCACTTCACCACTTCTCACCAGTTTGCTAAGGAATCCATCCCCTGCACCACCTACCTCTCAGGTGATCATTTGGATAATGTGAACTTTTGGTTTAATATCAGTACATTTTTTCATGATTAACAGTTACTAAAATTAAGAGGAAAAATAATAATTAGCATAGTTTATGAGCATATTTACCAAATTATAGTGGAACATTTAATTACTTTTTGTAAACTTCGCATTTGTTCTCATGTTGAGATTATCATTAAACCGTTGTGACCATATGCTTTTTTTAATCTATTTCAGCATTTGTTAAACATGCTGCATTATAACTTATTAGAAGCTGATCTGATTTATTAATGAAATAGGGTAATGATGACAAATTTTATTTCCTTCTTATTACACTCTCTTTCCCTTGTACACACTTTTAATTCTATGATCAAACCTATATTCAATTTATTCTTATTATTTTATTCTGTGTGTAGAATACACTTACTGACACATTACATTCTCCTAATATTATATATATATATATTATAACAGAGAGATAGGTTGTGGCTTACCTGAAAGTGAAGTGCAGTGTCGCCATAAGGAACTGAAGGTTGTTCTAAAAAAATTTTCGGAGGCTCTCAGCCTCCTTCTTCAGGAAGGAGTGTTACACCATTCCGTGCACCGGCCGGCTGCGGACTGCGGACGGAATGGTGTAACACTCCTTCCTGAAGAAGGAGGCTGAGAGCCTCCGAAAATTTGAAGAACAACCTTCAATTCCTTATGGCAACACTGCACTTCACTTTCAGGTAAGCCACAACCTATCTCTCTGTCCTTTCCATACCAATATTGCAATTATGTATATATATATATATATATATATATTATTCAAATATTTTATATTTAAATCAGAGTGAAATGCAAAAATTAATATATTTAGTGCTTTTATATACTCTCTATATTGTTCATAACTTTGTTGTGACCTTGATATAGAAATGATGGATGATTGAATCTTAGAGTAATTTTGTATGATTTGGGAATTTATATCTTTTTCCTCATTCATAAAACCTTATCTTCGTAGTATTTATCTTGTATCATATGATTTGTACTGCAAATGGAGAATCACTATCAGATTGACGTTCTGTATTAGGAAAGGAAAATATGGCAGGAGTGCTTACTTAGGCTGCTCATTAGTACCATATGTTTTTATGTGTCTATTTAGGAGGAAGAAAGTAACCAGGCCTTTTTAACACTTCAGTATCTAATTGAATGATATAGAGACATCAGGATAACTGGAAATTAATTTAATGCTGAATCCTTCCTGTTAAAAGTCTCGTTGCATACCATACACCAACCTTTACTTATCCAGATAATAAGATTTAATGTAAAATATATCTATGACTATATTTAACCTGTAACATTTTTCTGTTTCAACCAAAACATGAAGTTATATTTCCTTATTCTTATTTTTAAGTTTTAAAATTTGTTTCTTGTAACTATAAGTTGACACAACCAACATGAAAGTATCATCTAAATGTTGAGGGTGTTGGTAAGCCCCTTTAACTATTTCACCTGATTATTAACCTGACCCCCTTCATAATTATTGTCATTTCAAGGTTTCATATGAAAATTATATAATGCAGTTGATGTCCAATTACAGACAATTAGGTTAATTAATTACAAAAAAATGTTTCAGCATGTATTTTTATCTTCTTCAGTTCTTTTCCTTGGAGAAATTATAGAAAGCAATGTGTTGTTATCAAGAAAATACTTGAAAATGATTGAACAGTAATGTAGTTTAGTGATTCTTGTATTATGTTATTTGGTTACGATTTTAATACTTGAAAATGATTGAACAGTAATGTAGTTTAGTGATTCTTGTATTATGTTATTTGGTTACGATTTTATGTTTGAACTATATTACTTTTCAATCATGTCTTTTTTATATATAACACATTGTTTACTATAATTTCATCACAAAAAAGACCTGAATAAGGTACAAATACATACTGAAACATTGTGTTTTGTTTTGTAATTAATTAAATAAATTGTCTCTAATTGGTCAACAACAGTATTATATGTCATTTCATTTCACATTTCTGATGTTATAATATGTTTATATATTTAGTGTGCCCT
The DNA here is from genome assembly GCA_037074705.1 of Zhengitettix transpicula. Taxonomy (NCBI): domain Eukaryota; kingdom Metazoa; phylum Arthropoda; class Insecta; order Orthoptera; family Tetrigidae; genus Zhengitettix; species Zhengitettix transpicula. The sequence continues at coordinate 112,695,374 of CM073590.1, forward strand.
TTAATTGAAAGTTTTCCTATGCTATTTGTAGTTACTATACTAATGTACACATTATAGTAACTGATATTTATGTTGACTTGTGTAATAGAAGTTTATATTTGAATTTTATTTTTAATATAATTAATATTTATAAAGGGGACTTCATTGTTACAACAAGCAATAACTCAAAGAGGTTCATCACCTACAATAAATAGTCTTCTCAGTTCAGCTCCAAGTGTTCCATCTACTGTATCATCAAGTTTGAAAAATTTAGTTAGCTCTGCATTGAGCTTGGCTCCAAATGTTGAGCATACTCCAACTTCTACCACTTCTCCATCTGCAGGTCAGCATACATACTATGTATATGTAAAGTATAATTTAAATTAACATTTATTTGTGTGTCTTATTATTAATAATTTATATGAAAATATTTTATTATTATTTGTAATTCACATTTTTCCCTCTTACTGTATCAATTCCACTTCTGCACTTAAATAAGAATGACTGTATTCGCTACGGTTAGTATTTGACTTATTAGTTTAATTGGTAAAGCCTCTGCATACAGAACAAAAGATCTGTGTTCAATTCTTGGCCTGGCTGAATATTTTAAGTCTTTCTTCTTCTTCCTTCCCTCTCTATGCATTGAACATACACTTTGCTTTGTATGTAATTCTACCCCTAAGCAATGCTTTCCTTAAATAGCATATTTCCAACTTTTGCCCTATGTTTCTATCTTTCCTCACTATCTAATTATCAAATGTGACTTTGTCACTTAATAATTAAAATCCTTAACAACATTTGTTTATATATATAATTTGTATGGAACAGAAATAGAGAAAGGGGATGCCTTACCTGAAATTGAAGTTCGGCATTACCACTCAGTACATAAGGAAGCTCTTCAAATGTTCAGAGGCGTTAGCATTCTTCTTCAAGAGAAAGGAAAATGTGACTAGGTCAAATTAATTAACACATTTGGACAGGAAAGAGAGACAGGTTAGCCGACTTACCTTAATCAACAGTTGGTCAAGTCAGATTGTGCAGAAATAAGAAAACAAATTTCCGAGTACCTAAGCCCTCTTCATAAGGTAATAGGGCTGAACTGCTTGCCGGTCGGGCATGAATTCAATTCTTATTTTTCCATTTCCCTCCCATTGTCAAGAGCTTTCCTTGAGAGGGAGAGAGTTGTTGGCTTTGTTGGGCATCAATTGTTGCTGTCTAACTTCTGGTGCACCACTGTTTGAATTCAAGGGCTTGAACTGTTCTTCAAGACATTAGAACTGAAGGACTTCAAAAATTTAAATTGTTAGTGGTTCCCAGCTTGGAAACTTAAGTTGGCACGTTAAGTCAGCCGCTCTCTATCCGTCCTTCATATCCAAATGAATTAATTTGAGTATATCACTTTTTCCTTGAGAAACAGAATTATTGAGTTGCCTGGAATTGTGGTTCAGTGTCATCATGCTGGACATCAGGCATGAAGAAACATTTTGGTGATGTAAGCTTCCTATATTGTTATTTGCATTGCACCCCCATAACTGAATTGTTTTTCAATTTTGAATTTTTAAATTTGTTACTGTAATTACTTATGGAAGTTTCTTGTGTAATATTTCAGGTGCTCCAACATTATCAATGCTATTAGAATTGCCTCCTAGTCTGCCTGGAAAGCCTTTACCAGAATTACCTACTGCAACCAAACAACATGAGTCTGCAGGTCTGTGACATTACATTAAGTTTATTTATATATATTGTAATGATTAGCCTCTATTACTATATATATAAAACTTTATTACATATTTAAAAAAATACATTAAAAAATTTCATTGGGCGTCAGCAGCTTTACATGTAGTCTGCAAAAAAAATATTTATTAGCTCCGGCTTGGTTATAAAATCCTCGTTCTCTACAGGGTAATGTGGGCGACTCGGTAGCTATTCAAGAACAGAGGCTATTTCCATACTGTGTAAAAATCTTTAACTTTTGAAGGCCCTTTACAGAAATGGTGATCCTTACTTTAACTTGTGGCTTCAGCCAACTTGCAGTGTATCACTGGTCTTGTAGTAAGCAGCACCCGATCTCCTTCGGCCTCCCCGCAATGGACGTTTCTCCAAAAACTTGTTGCTTATCAATTGCCAAATTTTCCACCCTCTCGCCTCTCTCACTCCACTTTCAGTTCTCTCTATGTGTCTGTCTTCCTGTGTCTCTCCACTTTCACCCGGGTTAGGAGTATATATTCTTACTCCACCCCCCCTCCCCCGAAATGATGAAAAAAAAGGGGAACGCGTACCCCCGGCTTCTTCAGGCCTCTCGGGCGCACGTGGCCGTTTAATTTATTCCTTCTCAGGCCCGCGGTCAAAAGGCGGGCACTTACCGATGTTATTCACTACAATATATATATATATATATACATATATATATATATACACACATATATTTATGTGTGTGTGTGTGAAATATGGAATGAAATTTAAGGTAAAATTTAGGATTTTTCAAAATAATCATTGATATTCACTATACATGCAAATTGTAAAATATCTGAAGAAATGCAATTTTATTAATTTATCTTTCTTATTTGTTAAATGTGTTCTCCATTGGATAAATAGAATACATCTAGAATATAGTCCCATAATTATTCAAGCATTTACTACATTTACTCTATATCAGTTTCCCCACAGTTGTTGGAAGGGGAGGTACATAGAGAGAGTCTATTGAAAAAACAATTTCTAGTTGTTATTGCTTATTATAAAAATCACCTCAATGTATTATGAGCTGATTTGTAAAATATATAAATTTAAAGAATAGAGGTAATGGATTAACCAATTAAAGTAATTTTGAAGCTGCAGTTCCTCTTCTTCAGCTATTAAGTTGTTCAATTAGGCTGGCTGCACACTGCAGGAAACAAAATGGTTTAAGACAAGACAGAAGATGACTCAAGGTAGAATATGCATGAGTAACCATAATTTCAAGGAGAATTCATATAAAGATATATATAGCATTCACTATGAGCTTTCTTGATAATCAATAAATAGGTGAAATAACCAAATGACAGACAATAATGATGATATAAATACCACTCAATGATTTGGTAACTTTGTTCCCATATGGAAGGCCAAAAGTAAAGTAATTAAATGAGTTATTGGGGAAATTTAGTTGTTAAAGGATGTTCAGTCCAGGACTTAACCTGGATTGTATAATCCTGGTGTTGGAAAGAGATTAAAATGTAATGCATCTGTTTTCAGTTTGTCAACTGTATCATGTGGTTGTGTCGCTCCTGGCTTATGTTTTTCAGTCACTTGATGAAAGGTACAAAGTTTCCAGAAATGTTGTGTGGTAGTTATATAATCATTTTTGTCTGTCATTTGACTATTTGATCTAATTATTACAATTTAAAAATACATTATTTTTTCATTTCTTGATAACTGTTTAAACCAGCACAACAAAAGTGCTTGCAATATAGTCATGGAACAAGTGAGTGCAGCCAGGATCGAAGCGGAAGATTTCTTATTAGAGAATGCTCAATTGCCAAATTCACTTGTTTCATGATCCCTACAAATAGATAAACAGAAAACTGCAACAGTAATTTTAATTGTTCCCATGTAGAAGTTTTAGAATCACCATCCACGGAACAGGAATCACCTTTTTCAAGGGCTGTTGCTCAATATTGAAAAATTTACCATAAGATGGCAAAGAGCTTTTAAAGCGAAGTTGTAAACTTGTAAATAATCTAGATAACAAGGAAGAGGCAGAAGCTACAGAAATTGTAATATACCCTTCCATAAACTAAGCATCTTCAGTGTATATATATCTAATAAAAGTTACCTCAGACAAATCTGTGGGAGTTAAACTCATTCGAAAATTAGTGTCTTCTTTTTCACCAATCAAACCCAAAAGAAAATTCAAACTTTATCAGCTTATCTCCGTGAAATTGAAAGTTTGCTTTTTGTCCGTAATTGATTAAGAAAATCATTTATATTTCTCTTAGGGTTAATTGGGTGTACACATAAATTTCTATCATCATATAACAACAAATCATAACTGCTATTTCGTCTTCATGTTCCATTTTGACTGATGTAATGAGTTTGGTTGCTAAAGACAGCGTGAAACAGTCTCTGCCAGCTTAAAGAAAGTTGTCAGATGACCATTTGCCTCATGACATGTTGCTTCTGTTAACTATTCTGTTTTCACACATTTTGAATTGACACAAAGTGTCTCTGACAGTTTCGTCACTTTCATTGTGCCTTACATTTATCTGCAAACTAATTAGTGGGATTAATGGCTGTGTGACTGGAATGAAGCATCATGGGAAAACCATATGAATACAATAAATTACTTATCTCTCAGAAGAACAGGCTCTAATGAAAATAGAAAATACAAGACAATTAGCATGCTCTATACACACATGCAAAAGAGCTAGATTCCCCCCCCCCCATTTTATAAGTTGTCAATAGATTGTGTCTTGTGTTATTCTTGTATGAGGTTGGCTTTATTTAATATGTTTTTATTACTTAATGCCAGAAAGGTCATGATTCTCTCATTATACAAATCATAAGTCAAATACACTATTTCATTTTCTCTCACTTTACTCTTCCATATATATTTTTTTATAGTTTAGCTTGTTATATGATCAAACTTTAATGAGTACCTTACTTTTAAATTATGATTAATAAATTACATCAAAAGATAGCCAATGACTGTTGGAGTACAAACAAGTATAGCATCATAAAATTTATACATTTGTCCACAGCAAGAAGTTTCTCAATATCATTATCTTGTACAATTTTCAAAATAAAATATTATTTATTAATTAATTAAATTTATTAATTCACTTTGAAAGGTAGTCTTTAATCTTTTGATGTTCTCTACTATGATACTACGTCATAGGTATTAAAGTTGAAGAGAAATAACATCTGTGTGAAGTTACTGATAATTTTTTTACTCAAAGAAATATTTTGATATCCGCAGTGGCGACTCATGTGTATGTGCTAATGTTCTACAACACTGAAATTAATTTTGGAAGAAATAATTTTTCTTAATTTTAAGAACCTTCATAATAATTGTGTTTTAACACTGTGAAACTATGCTTTGATATTGAAGACTTTAAACTCCCCATCCTGTGGCACATCGCTCCTAAAGCAGCCAGCTGGACAGCCAGTGCTATTCCAGTTACAGCACCGAATTTGGTGATTTAGTCACAAGTGCTCATGTGCACTTTACTGTTTCACTCCCCTGTACCACCCGCAAAGCTCAACAAACTGCCTTATGTGGTAACATAGTTATGTGCTAGAACTGTACTATGACCAGAGCGCAGCTGCATCAGGTGACATAACAACAAAATCAAAATAAATTCTAAATAATATTCATCATTTTTGGTAAAAAAAAAAAAATAATGATCTAAGGTAATTTTAAAGAAAACAAAATTTAAGAGATATCATAGTGCGAAAATCTACTGCATGACGCTAAATAGAAACCAGCTCAGTAGCTTGTTCCGAAAATTAACTTTATTTAAAATATTTACAGAGAAAAAAGCTTTAGAGTTATAAATGGTAAACTATTTTGCATTTAAAAATTAGACACTATTGGAAATTATGTAGACAGAATTAGAAATGTAGCATATTACATGCCGGGTCAGAGTATTGGTAACACTATCACTAATGTAGTCGTAAAAATGGTTTCTTGGGGTGATGTAGCACATAACTTCAAAAACTCATGAGTCGCCACTGCATTTGCTATATGCCTTTTAGATAGATTGTTTATCAATCAAAACAGAAAGACTTTAGTCTTTAAGAAATAGCTTCTACTGACTTTCCCTAGCAAATTAATATTATTTCCAAATATTATTTTAAAATTATACGCTTCATTATCCTTTAACTCATAATTTTTTTTCTGAATTTACCCATAAATACATTATATTTTTCTTTATTTGTTTTTAGGTAGTGGAGTATGTCATCCCCTTCATCAAGAAATGAGAGTACAGTCTGAAGTAGGATCTGATGAACATGTGGAAGTTGAAGCAGTGGAGCAGAAAGACGAAATGATTACAATTGAACCCAAGGAAGAACCAATTGAAGAAGAAGTAATTGAAGAGGTTAGAAGTTATAACAGATTATTATAATAAAAATAATATTCCAACCCACAGGAAATTACTTTTTGAATACTTTTCTTACAGATAATATTAACAGTATCAATTTAACAATCCATAATTAGATTAGATGTGAAAAACAAAAACCACATTACATTTCAGATTCTGCCCTGCATTCAAACCTGTTTGATTAGTCAACTATTTTATTAATTATCGTCATGGACCCATGACATCATAAACGGGACCTAAGTGTAACAGGTTTTTTAATCTGACGTCTATATTGGGAAGTTTGTCCAATTTGATAGGAATCTGCCGAATCTTTATTATGACACTCCATCTCCTCTTCTCTTCCCTCTACCAGAAGTTCTCCTTCAGCGTTGGCCTGTGTCATCTCTCTTTGATTTTCTATAGTGTTCGAAATAAAAGTCGTTCCCACTGGGTACCAAATGGAATTGATTTGTCTGAACAGTATCCTTCTCTGTATTTATAATTTAAGATCAAGAAGCCTTTGACATACTTTTTAATCACTCCATATCGTCTCAAGTCTGTAATCCAGACTTTATCTCGGGGCTGAAGTTTTGTCAGTTCATAAACTCCATGTCACCGATTAAAATTATCTTCTTGACACTTTCTATAATTACTTTCATCCTTCCGAAGTTGCCATGAATTCGGTAATTTTGGCTTTAGCTCAGATGGCCAAGAAGGCAGGAATGTTCGCAGCTGACGACCCAGCAACAACTCGGCTGGCAAGTATCCATTACTCAATGGTGTTGCTCGATAACTTTGTAAGGCTAAATATTGATCTGTAGTTTTCTTAAAAATATTCTTTACGATTTTAACCATCACCTCTGCTAAGCCATTACTCTGAGCAAAGTGAGGACTTGATGAACATTTGAGCAAATTGACCAAATTTCGAAACAACAGATGGAGCAAAATGTGTCCCATTATCACTGGTTAGTTTCTCAGGAATACCATGGTGGGCAAAAATTGATTTCAGTTGATGAATTATTTCTTTGACCTTTATGATTATCAAGTAGAGCAAATTCTGGATATAATCAACAACTAAATACCATTTTTTTCCAAAATGAAATAAATCCATAGCTAAATGTTACAATGGATGGCTCGGAAATTCTGAAGAAATCATGGGCTGACGTTGATTTATGGTCTCTTCAAGACATAGATTACATTTTTTTATCATTAGTTCAATTTCTTTTGATAAACCCGGCCACCACACTGAGTGTTGGGCACTCCATCTACACTTTCTGATTCCTAAATGTCCCTCATGTAACTGCTGAAGAATTTCTCTCCTCAATTTGTTTGGAATAATTATCCGATTCCCTTTAAGAAGAAGGCCGTCTTCAAGTGCAATTTCACCTCTATGTGGCCATAATCTCAAATTGGAATGTATTATATGTTTTTCAGGCCCTCCATTTTTACAATATTCTTTTAACCTTTTACTGTCCTCATCAGTCTCTTGAGCTCTTCTAATCATTGGTCAGTTGCCGGAAAATTGTTAATTATACTACAGACGTAGGCTGCAATTTCGTCCTCAAATTCTTCTTCCTCATCTTGACATAAAGATCGATAAGACAAAACATCCGCAATCCCCAACTCCTTTCTAGGCACATGACGAATTGTATGTGCATATCGATCTAAGCGAATCTGCATTCTCTATAATTTTGCAGAAAGATAATCCAAGCTTTTTGTCATAAAAATTGAAATGAGTGGCTTATGATCCATTTCCAGTGCAACAGTTAATCCGATAATAAAGTTTTTAAACTGTTTACATGCCCAAACTAAGAAATATCCTACTTTTTCGATTTGCGCCCAACCACACTGATATTTAGTTAGTGTTTTTGATGCAAATGAAACAGGATGAAAGGATCCATCATCCTGCTTCTGCTTTAAAATGGCTCCAACTCCACATGCTGATGCATCTGCTGTAATTACAGTTGGTCGGGTTGGATCGTACTAGGTTAGGATTGGCGCTGAAGTCAAAGCTTCACAAACCATGCGGAATGCCCATTTCTGTTTCTCTCCCCATAAGAATTCTTTCTTTGGGCTTAACAGGTCATTCAGATGATCTACAATCAAAGCCAATTTTGGTATAAATTTAGAAAAATAATTAATGGATCTCATCAAACTACGCAATTCAGCTCGATTCTCTAATCTTCAGAATTGCCTCAATTCTCTCCTTGTCAATGTGAATTCCCTTTTCATCAATAATGTGTACCAAGAACTTAATTTTCGAAACTCCAAACTGATATTTATCCCTATTTAATGTGACTTTAGCCTCTCGCAGTCGTTCCAATACCACTTTTAGCCAAATTTCATGTTCTGATAGAGTCTTTGCATAGACGAGAATATCGTCTGAATGAACTCTGACGCCTTCCAATCTGTCCATAATCTGACTCATTCTCTTCTGAAAAACCTCAGGTGCAGCATTAATACTGAATGGCAGTCTTTTATATTTAAAACGATCAAATCGGGTAAGGAATGGTGTTAACTCCTGTGACTCCTCATCCAAAATACATTACTAAAACCCATGATTTGCATCCATTTTTGAAAAATATTTTGCTTCACGAAGTAGTGCCAAGACTGTATCAGTAACTGGCATCGGATGAACTTCACGACACATATATCGATTTAGTTGAACGTAGTCTACACACATGCGAATTTTCCCATTGGGTTTGCGAATCAAAACAAGTCCAGCACACCAATCAGTTGGCTTTTCAACAGGTTCAATAACTCCCATTTTCTTCATCTCTTCTAAATTACATTTAATTTCATCAATCAATGGCAAAGGAACATGTCTCGGTTTTGTTATAGCATATGGTATAGCTTCACTTTTAAGTTTAATTTTATATGGAACTTGGACATTTCCCAATCTGTTAAACAACTCTGGATATTCCACAATAGGATTAAACATATTTGACATTTCTGTTGAAACAACCCGAATATAACTTATTGAAATTATTCCCAATTTTTGACCCAATTTTCCCATCGAACAAGCTTATTAACAACATACACCCGTGTTTCAATTTTCTTATTATCATATTCAACGACTTAAAATATCCAGGTGACTGCATTTCTTGTTGATCCACATTATACAAGCGACATAAAGCTGATGGTAATTGAATGTTACTGAAAAATTTGTGATATACCTTTGTTTAGATACATGTAATATCTGCTCTGGTATCCATTTTCCTTTCAATTTTTACATTATTGACAAGAATCAATACATTCCATTTTTGTCGATTATTATTTATTTTATCAACATTGTACTCACTAATGACAGTGCCCAAAAAGAGATCTTCTTCATTTAAATTCTCCAATTTAATTTTCGCGCCGCTACTTGCGATAATGCACTTTTGCATTTTATTTGCAGAGTATGTCCTTCACCTCCACATTTATTACATTCAATAGCTTGTTCAGATTTCATAACGTCCGATTTTGCCCAATGTTTATTTGTTTCTCTCTTTTGTCTTTTGTATCCGCTTATTGAACATTGCCAGCTCATAAATAATGTTACGGTTCACAATAAAATAATCATGGAAAGCCTTTTTTACATCTTCGTATTTCTTCTTTTTGTTGTCCGTCATATTTAATGCCAAGAAAATATCATCAGCTTGTTTGCCCAGTGTGTAAAGAAGAGCATTAACCTGTTCAATTCCTGATTTGGAACTAAGTTGGGAAAGAATATTTCAAAATGTTGTATCAATCGGGTCCATTTATCTGCAGCTTTAGTGAAGTTTAAAGGATCTCGTTGTTGCCATGTATTAATTGCGCTAACTAAATTCCGTCCATTGCCTTCCATTTGTTTTTGTTGATTACCACACACTACAAAAAATTAACTCAATTTTCTCCCCTGAATTTTCACCGCTGCCATCATGTTTGATTAGTCAACTATTTTATTAATTATCGTTATGGACCGATGATGTCACAAACAGCACCTTCTAAACAAAACCAAAAGTCCTCTTCCTGAACAAATAGCTGTCAAAGTATATAAAAAAACATTAGTATCAAAAAATTAGTAGCTACTCATTCCCAAAAATTTTGACCCATGCTTCACACCATTTGTCAGAGGCTGAACTCCATCTGTGTGTACTCTCCTTCTGTCATGTCATAAAGTCCAGGACTCAACATCCTCTAGATAGTGCCTTCCCTACTCAGAACCCCTATTTGTGCAAGTACATGTGAGTGTTTATGAGTATATATAAAAGTATGTGGGTTAATGTGGATGTATGAGCACGGGCCACTGTATGTATGTATGAATGTTTATGTATATGTTTCCTGAACCTTTGCTGAGGCGTGACCTTCCATTGAGAGAGAGAAAGTTAGTGGCCTGTTGGAGTGTCTCTTGTTCATGGGTAACAGCTAGCAGTAGTAAAAACTCCACAGTTGGCCATTGTATGGGAGTTTAACTCCTTTCTCCTGATGAAGAACTTTCTTCTGTCCCGAGTGTTGGTGCTGAGCTTCTATTTTGGGCAGGCCTCCATATTTTTCTCCTTTCTTTCTATACAAATTTCACCTAATCCAGACTGGACCAACTATTCAGGTAAGTTGCTTTACTTGAAATCAACAGTTGGTCCAGTGGTGCTGAGGAGAGAAAATATTTCAAATTTTTGAGGGTTGAGACCCCTTTGTCAGGAAGGAAGTTCTGAACAGTAGTTGACATGTTATATGTTAGCTTAATTATAAAGCATCTCCATACTGAGCAGAAGTTCCAGCTTCAAGACATGACCTGGTCGAATATTTTCAATCTTTCTTTCCTTCTTCTTCCTTTCATCACCACACATTAAACATATGATTTTCTTTGTGCATAATTCTATGTCTGAGCGTATGCTTTCATATAAAGTGTATTCACATCTTTCTCCCATTTATTTGTATTTTTCTTCACTATCCAATATCCAATGTAACTTCGTAATAAAATTAAAGTTTCTAACAATGAATTCCCAACTATTGTCTTATATTGCTACAGTTGTTCAATATAACTTCAAAATAACTTAGAATATATTCAAGTTAATTTTCTAGTAATTGGTATTCATTACATAATGAAATTTAACCTGTTTAATTTTATGTACTCAGGTTTGTAACTATATATATTTTTGCTATGTTGAAGTGTATAATTTTTAACTACAATATTATATAATTTGCAGATGGTTGTTAATGATGATACCGTTCTTGAAGCAGAGGTAGACATTGAGACCAGTGTACATTCCCAATTACCAGAAGACATCGTCACAGTGAGTTTGAATTAAATTACGTTATTTAGTGATTGAGAATATGTTTATATTTTTTATAAACCCACAATAAATATATTTATTACAGTTATTTAATGTGAATCTAAGTCATCATTATACTACCCCTAATTTAATTAAGTTTCTGTTCACAATTTATATTACTGAGATTGTGATTACATTTTTAAAATACCACAAAAAATACATATATTTCAGTTTATTGTGTGTGCAACAAAGTACTCCTTATACTGTCCTTAATTTATTTTTCTTTAAACTTATTTTTGGTTTTTGTGATTTAAATGGATTAAAATAATGAAATTGTTTGGTAAGTTATATAGAAACAAAATTCTGTGTTACTGGTAACTAGCTGTATTCTAAGAACAAGCATTGATGATTTTAATATTAAAAAGTGCTATTTTCTTTGCTATAACTTTTTAAAATTAAATGCAGATTATAATGTTGTTTTCACTACCTTATGTTTACATGGATTGTTGTTCTGCATATTTTGTTTTAATTTGTGTATGCTGACCATGTTGCACTGCAAAAAATCCTGAATTTGTCATGTAAGATGACAGTCTGGCAGTTGTCCCTGGTCTGTCAAGGCCCTAAATGGGTTACAGCGCCAAAGAGATAGAAAAATCATTAAATATACAGTACTATAAAATTCAGCATGATAAGCTTTTCAATATTTTTCTTCTAAGTTTTCGAGATAAATATGAATAATGCTGTTTGAACATTCAAGGAAATTGAAAACATTTTCTTAAATATATTTATTTTGCTAGAACTTTTTTCATGTGAAATCTAGTTGAATTTATTTAAATGCATGTTTCAAATCTAATGCTCTGTCTCATTTTTTCTTTTTGCTAAAAAAATTAGGAAGAAGTTCTGTCTGAGGTTAAGCAAGATTCAAATGTTAAAGAAAAAATTGATGATGGAAATCATGTGACTGAATTAAAAGTTGATATTAAAGTGGAGCCTAATGTAGAAATATCGACTGATTCTCAAGTTACATCTTCAAAATCAGAAATGAAGAAACATGACAGAAACCAGCAAGAGGAAAACAAACTGGATGTTCTTGAAGATGCTGGTGATACACTGGTGTTGGATAAAGATTTTGAAATGATTATTGGGAATGCAATACAAGGATTAGAGGATTCTGATTCAAAAGGAGGCATTGCCGAGGAAGTTGAAGTTATTGATGAAAATCAAGTTAAAGAAGTTCTTCCCGATATTGAAGATATGGAGGTAATTATCTTAGGAAAAGTTGATGTTGATGATGATGTTCAACTTGATGAATCAAAAGTTTTGGAGGTTATTGTTGGGAAAGATGCAACCTGCTCACTGGGAAGTATATCAGCTCATATTGACACTGAAAACTTAAACTGCAGTGAAATTATAGAAAGTGGACCTTGCAAGCAACCTACAGACAATTTGGATCTCCAAACTTCTGCTGAACAGAATGTTGTTGAAGGTGAAAGTCTAGACATTTCCCAAATTGCTACAGACATTAAAAGTGACAAAAATATATCTGTAGAAAACAAGAATAATATAGAAATTTCCGCTGAAAACATAAGTAATAAAGAAATGGAAAATTTGGTGAAGAAAAATATATCAAGCAATGAAATTCTCATTGCTGAATCTTTTCAGAAGGCCCCAAATGATGCAAATTTTGTGAAATTGGATTCAAAATGTGAACAAGTTTCAAGTTCAGAAATGGTAACTACATCTCCTAAACCAAAATATGAGAAAGAAAACTTGGCTTTAGAAAAAGAGGGATTCAGTGATATATCTGTGAGCAAGAAACCAATTGATTGTGCCACTTTTGAAAACAAAGCAGACAACACAGAAAGCTTAATGAATACAGAAATTGTTGCAACCAATAAAACAAATGTAGCTGAACAAGATTCAAATAAGCAGCCAAAAATTGATAATGAAGAACTTAGAGAGAAGGAAATTAGTCCCAATGATTCGGATAAAGAAATTTTGTCTAGTAAAGATCAAAGCTTGACGAAGGAAGATCCTAGGAAAGAAAGAAGTAAAAAAGATAAGCTCATAAAAGAATTGCCAAAGAAAGTGGCAAAAGAAATAACATCAGAAGAAGTGGTTATTACTGATAATGAAGGAAGTAAAACTCATTCAAATGTAGAAGGCGGAGAAGAAATTGTTAATTTGAATAATGTGTCTGAAGTGGATAATATTGGAGAAACTTCAGAAACAAACCATGGAGAGAAACAGACTGAGACTCGAAAGGAAATTTTAAGAAAGAATCGAAAGCGAGAGAGAAGAGGTAAGGATGGTAATAAAACTGACGTTGAAAAGGAACATATTAAGGAAAATGATAATAAAGTAGGAAGGAAAGTTGTTGACAATATGAAAAAGACCAAACATAATGAACAAGAAAAACACTTAGAAAAAGAAGTTGTAGAACCTGGAAAACAGGAAGTTGTTAAGCCTGCAAAGAGTAAGATACAAACTTTTGTAAATGATGGAGAACAAGATATATATCAACCAGATGTCAAGAAGCTTGTCTCAAATGAATATAAGCAGGAGGAATTGTCTGATAAAAAAATGAGTGAATCTAAAAATGTAGAAAAATTGATGAAAGAAGAAGGAAAGAAGGAAGTGAAGAAGATTGACTACAGAAAAAAAGCTGAAGATGTGACAGCTGATGTTAGTGGCAGTCCTGCTCCATCAAAAGAGAAGAGAAATATTACCAACCAAGAATCAGACAAAATATCTAAGAGGTAAATTAAGATATATATGGATATACTTAAAATATTTTCCATTAAATAACTATTTTACTTACAAAATTCATAGTTGAATTTACACATCTTGCAATAATAGCAGAATATTTCGTTTACAATTTTCAAATTTGGGATATTATTATTACACTTTAAAATAATATGCTTTATGAATTATCATAATTAAAACTTATTTTTCAGTGTGGAGAATACAAAACAAATGGGTAAAGATTCTGTTATGAAGAATTTATCTGTTGAAATTAAGCGAGAGACAAAAAAAGACCAAGAAGATAAAAGTGAAACTGTAGTAAGTTCATGATAAATATGGTAGACAGTAACATGCTTCTAAGAATAAAGTTGTAAACTTGTGTATGGTTTTTCCAGGTTAAGAAGATGAAAGCAGATAAAATTTCAGCTAAAGAAAATTCTGAAGCTCATGGTGAAGAGGAGAAAACAAGTGATGTAGAAGCACCAAAGGTTTCAGGGAAAAAGAGATTAAGCAATGTTGCTGTTGATTTAATACCAAACAGTCCAAATGCAAATACGTAAGATTATAATCAGTATTCATGATTACTGAATTATGTATATTTTTTTTATCAACAGAGAACATTGTTTACAATGCCAGTAATTGTACTAACAAATCTTGTTTTTAGAAACTATTTTTATACTTTTTTGAAATTGAAAATATAGGGAAAAGATCTTACCTCAGCATAAAATTGGAGAATACTTAGAAATTGAATAAATAAAATAGTGAAAAACAAACTTAACATTATCATAATAAGATGAAATAGCCAAATGACAGAGAAAACTACACAATACAGTTGACAAACTCAAAAGTTTAACATTATCATTTAGTTAATCAAGTTCTGGGATATAATGTGGACCTCCATCATATTTGTTTTCACAAGCCTGAGGATCAAAAAATGTAGCTTGATTAATTGAATTATTTACAAAAACTATTTTTTAATTCAATTTCAACTATAGAGATGTAAATAATTAATATATCTACTAAAAATTTTGAAATACAGGTCATTACGGAATCATATCAAGAATTAAAGTACTACTTATAGTTCCATACATTTGATTTACTTTGCACTAGCCCATTATTCTTATTCATTGTTCTCTATTTTAAATTAATATATTTTATGCTTTGACTTCCATAACTTCCCAATTTATTTTTTTAATATAATTTCTGTTGAGTAATTCTCCTGTCATTCAAATGTATAGACTGTGAAATTCTGCCAGAACATAAATTTTGAATCATTATCTTGAGAAATTATTTTGAGTTTACAATATTACTTTGACTCTTTCAATACAATTTCTTTGTTTTTCTCAAATAGAACATCTCATACAAACTGTGAATTCTTGCCGGAGTAACTATAAAACTCATTCTGAGAAAAAATAATTGTGGGGCGAAAATGCGATCATTATAATAATATTTTTCCCCTGTTTGCAGAGAGTATTGTGTTCCACAAATTAGCCTTGGGAAAACCCAATTCATTTTTTTTTTACTTCTTGACAATCTTAGTTTTGGTTTGGTTTGAGGCAATTTTTCAATTAAGGTGCATAAATTTTATTTTACAAACAAATCTTAGTTTCATGATCTATAGGTATGGTCCATATCACTTCAGGCAGTCAAAGAAAAAATCGTACCTTTCTAGTTTCAGGTGTTGAATTTGACATATGTTCAAATTCAAGACAAAGTAAGAAATTTTTTTGTTTTGTCCAAAAAATTCCTAGCTTAATATCTAGGCCTTTTCTCAAGTGCTAATATCAGTAAAATATTAAAATGGCTCTATCTCTAGAATGGTTCAATATATTATATTTCGTTTGTTTTATTTGAAATAATACTACATTACTGATTAAAATGATGTCCTCCATTTGTTAATATGTGTCCTATTTATTGTAGCTTTATCAATTTTTTCTTTAAAAAAATTATTTTTTGAAATCCCAAAAATTTTAATTTTTTTACTGTCAACATTATTATACAGTTCTACAATCCCTTAAAAGGAGAACTTCCACTTTTTAGTTTAACATGTTTTATGAACATCTCAAATGTTTTCCTATTCAGTGATTGTAGTACAGTATTATACTGTACTACAGTAAAAAGAATCAAAATTTTTGATAATTGTCATTTTTAATTTTTTGGAAAAAATAATTGAAAGGCTACAGCACAATAATTAAGACAAATTTTATAGCTGGAAAATATCATTTTAATCAGTAATGTATTATATATCAAATATAACAAACCAATAAAATATCTTGAGCCATTCCAGACATAGAGCCATTTTAATATGTTGCCAAAATTAGCCCTTGAGAAATGGTACCCAAGGTGCCATCTTTAGCTGCCTGTGTCTTGGACTAGGAATTTTTTTTGACAAAACAAAATAAAAAATTGATACGAAATTTTACGTTTATTTAAGGAGATTATTAAATTACTATTCATTTACATAGTCCTTGCTTGAACAGTTTTTTAAATGATATATATTATTCTTGATTTTTTAAATACTGTGACATTGATAATTACTTTATCAAGTTAATTCCATACAATTTCCAAGGAAGTTTTTTCCATATTTTAAAAATAAGTCTTATTATTAAGGATTAAGTATTGCTCTATTATTATTCTTAATTGTGTTTCTTCTTAACTAAAATAAAATGATATATTTACAGTGATGAAGAACGTGAATACAAAGCATGGAAAAAGGCTATCATGTTAGTATATGGGCGTTTAGCTACACACAAGTATGCATCACTTTTTCTGCGTCCAATAACTGATGAACAAGCACCTGGCTACAGCAGTATTGTTCACAGGTAAACTATAAACATACTTCTCACTTGAATAAGTTATCATTGTTTGATATTGGTAGGTTTTTGTGCATTTAGAATTCTTTTGAATATAAACTGTCTTCCCAACAACTTTTCAAATACAATATGTATTTTAATTAATTTCTGTAAATCACTTATTGCTTTTATTTAAAATGAAAATAAATTACATTTGGTAAAATTTTTCTAATAGGAAAGTATTAAATTTTAATCTGATATATGATTTGACTCTTATACCTCGACAATAATTTAGGGTGGTAAAAATGTTGTATTTTGTAGTTTTTAGATAATTTGTTAATATAGAAAGGTGTTTGTGCTTTAAAACAGTACAGATCTTATTGATGACTGTATTTTTAGACCAATGGACCTTTTAATGATAAAGAAGAACATTGAATCCGGTGTAATTCGAACAACCTCAGAATTTCAGAGAGATGTTATGCTGATGTTTCAAAACTCTATAATGTATAATAAAAGTAGCCATTTTGTTAACAAAATGGCTCAACAAATGCAACAAGAAGGCATGCAACATATACAGGTAGTTTTAAATATATTGTTTTATTATTTTTAAAGCCAATTAGGTTGTTATGAATTGCTTCTTCTAATATTAAAATATTTCATATAATACATTAACTTTTTAATGAATGTTTTGTGTTCAGGTAATTCTCTTTCTTCAAGCCACTTATTTCTTTATCCATGAAATTATCTGCTTTTGCTTAATTTGAAATGTTAATATAATTAATTCCAAATATGATTTGCATTTTTTTAATCTTAGGATTTTTTGACAACTCAAATGTTAGTTCAAGTAGTTGGAGAGGTCCCATTAAGAAGGGAAACTAGAACTACAGAAGCAAATAAAAATAGGGAAATTCTGCCACTCACAGATGAGCTTGACACTTTAGGAAAAAGAAAAAGAATGTCAGCATCTGAATTTGAGAGATCCAAAAAAAGAAAAGTAAGTAATAGTTTAAATTAGTGTAAAATTAAATATAGTGTTACTTAAGGAGTTTTAGATATTATAATTTATATTGAATTAAATTGGAAATAAGTTGTATTTAATTATACCATTATTATTTTCTGATATTTTAAATTTATTGTGTTAGTGAAAAGTTTAACTTTTTTCTTTGTAAGTTACTGGTGTAAATTATGAATAAAACATTCTCAGTTTTTCCAACTGGCCTTTATAACATGAGGATAAACAATGAGAAATGTCAATGAAAAATTTGTACATAGGGCACTCTACTACTAGTTAATAAAATTTTGACCAAATTTACATGTCAAGAGTTTTCTTCTTAAGCATTGCAGATTTTTTATGTTGGATTCCTGAAGCACTTATTCAGTAGATTTGACCACTTACAATGGGGATCAAAATTCACCAGAACATTGCACTACTTAATATATCTAATTTATGAGGCACCTGAAAATCAGTGAAGGACCACTGTTATGTAGATAACATTTCCAGAGTTGATACTTTCACAAACTAGCACCAAGCATTATAGACACAAATCCTTTTATATCATCAAAAACTACTATATAGTAGCCTACATTTATGAAAACCTCATTATTAAGTTATTCTTTACTGCAATTATGGATTATATCCATAAGTTTCATTGATAGAGTTTAATGAACCATAATTTGACAAGAATGGAAAAATTAAGGGAATTGCCATGGAAACCAATGAAATGAAACTAAGAAAACTGGATGAAAAGAAAAACAGTTATTCCAAGGAAAACAAATTACATGTAGATCAGACATTAAGAAATTGCCTGTGTATTCATTTCTTTACATAATTATATTCCAATTTTTTTCTACTTTAATGCAAATTAATATGTATGGATCACAGTAATAATAGGTGCTTAGTAATAATAATAATAAAAAGTTGTACCTTGTTACCATATAAAACTAAGTAGATATGGTAGTGATATTGTGCTTGTATGAGATGATTTTATTTTTAAAGATGAAAGTCATTTCAGTAGCTGATTATAATTTGAAACATTTAAATTTAATTCTGATGATAATTAGTTACGGTAAATGCTACAATTGTCTCTTGATTGTGACATATGAAATGTGAAATACAGAATAATTGGAAGAGGGAGTCATCCTGACTTGGTCTTTCATTATATTAAAAAATTTTGGACTCCTGGGGTGTATTCTTAATAAAAAAGTAAAATTTTCTTATATGTAAGGCTTATTCTATAAACATCCTCTTTCTCTAATTTTATTTAATTATTATTTTTAAATAACATCATTGAAATAATCAGTTCATTCTATTTGTTTATTATATTATAGCTGAGTGCAGGTGAAAGTAAACATTCTCAAGAGCAACAAGACTGAATTTTTAAATTTCAGGTATGTTCCTTCAGTTTATAGAATCATACTTTTTATTCAATATAATTAAAGTAATTTGTTATTTGACTACTTACCAAATTTAATCCAATGAGTAAACTTTACTTTTTCAAACTTGTCTAATTTCTAGGTAAATAATGACCTCTAGAATAATATTCTTACATAAGATGAAAACATTCTGTTCTGATGCTACTAAAAGCCCCAACTGTTACTGCCCTGTTACATTATTATACACATATGAAGATTTCTTCTATAATATAACAATTAATTAATTGATCTAACTTAAAAAATTAAAGATTGTTTTGAATGATAAATAATAAAAATTACTTTTCAATTTATTTAGAAATTCATTTTAATAATTTGTTCAAAAAGTTTTGATATTTTTGTTAAATCTTTCATTTTAACTACTTGTGCCTTTTTTTTCATGGATAAAAGTTGCAGACATTTTTTTTAAGCAAAATAAATAATTATCTAAATTATAGTACTGTAATTTTAGTCCCTTCATATATCTTATAAAAACATTTAATTTTGGTAAATACATAACTGCTGTTAAGAAAAGATTATTTTCTGTTCAGGCCCTTTTCAAATTTAATTTTTTCTTATATCCACTGATTGCTACCTGGCCCTGAAATAAAATAAGTATTGCCCAGTTATAGTCAGTGAAAGTACCAAAATTGCTATAAATTGACTAATCAGTATCTCTTGCCATACTTCAAGTAAAGGCTGTGACTTAATTTTATGGTATATATGAAAATATTACTTTTCACACTATAAAATACAGAAAATCTAAATTATAATTACAGTTTAATGATGACTATATAGATAGGTCAGATATTAAGATGATGATCAATAATAATCACAGAGACAAAATATGAGATATATTTTATCATTATTTTATATTAATTCTGTTGACTGGGTAGATACAAAGACAGTAGATACAGCATTAATAAATATAATGAGTTAAGCTTTCTGCCATATACTGTACTTGCAGACACAAAATTTAACATAAGATAAACCTTAAAATAGAAATGCATACAATTAAATACATTTTAAATTTCTTTCAGGTTGCTTGAGAGAAGAAACATTTGTAAATAATTCAGTTGGTTTCTTGTGCGCATATGAGAAAATTTTATCTGTAAATATTAAGACTGAAATGTATTAATTTAATTAAATATTTTTATTAGAATCATGTGTTTTCATATTATCCATTGTCAAAGTTAAATATTTATATTTTACAGTGATGAAAATAGCTAGTTCCCTATCCCTGTCCAACTACCCAAAACCCACCTTTGGCCAATATAAAAAACCACAACCTACTCTCCTGGACTAGAAAAACTCATCTCCACAACTGCCTGGATCCAACCCAAATATAAAAAACATCATTCACATAATACTTTTCAGCTGCTCAAGGGTTACCTTCAAATGAATTTCCAACATTTAGAACATGCTCTTCCATCTAAGCGGGGTTGCCGGGCTTGCTGTGGGAACAGGTGCTATGTTTGCCATAACTTTCTCTCTACTACAGTCTTCGAAAACATTACCTGCATCTCCTCTTACATCATTTACCAGATTAAATGCAGACTGCCCTGCTTTCTGTTACAGTGAAACAAAATAACCTTTTCCAAAATGTATTGCTGACCACTGTAGCAGTGTCAAACTGCCTACTAAAACAATATAGCTGCTCATGACCAAAGCCATGACATCAATAATGCTTGATCTATGCTTCACACTGGCCCTCCTTAAAAACTTACCCCCACCTTCCTAATTCATCATATATTTAACTCCATTTTTAGGAACTCTCTTTCCAGCAATAATAAGATAAAATTGTTAAATGACAGACAAAATGAAGTGATGATATGAATACCACACAACATTTAAGAAACTTTGTTTCTTTCTTCAGATATAAAAAAAAACACAAGAGCCAAGAGTGACACAATCACACAATACAGTTGGCAAACTCAAAACAGATGTATTATATTTTCAGTTATTTCCAACATGTTATACAGTCCAGTCTAAGTCCTGGACTAAAAATCCTCTTACTAACTTTTCCCAATCACACATTTATTACTTTAGTTTTTGCCTTACATATATATATTTACAGAAATATATTTTCCATTATTGTGATGTTTTTTTGAAAGTGAGAGTTGTGGGTGTCAATTGTTGATGTCTAACTACTGGCTAATTATGAATTAAACACTGTGACGAGCCAGCTCAACATGTAGTCCTGGTCTGTTCTTAGAAAGGGAGCTCAGATCCTGACAAATCTCAAAAGCAACTGACTTGTTAAGTTGTGTCATTCTAGGTTCTTGAGGTTTTTTTTAGTCTTCTTAGCACCTGGAGAAAGGACCAACGTTTTCAGATGTGTTGTATTTATATCACCACTTCTTTTGCCTGTATTTGGCTGTTTTTCTTATTATTAATTCTAACTATAAGCAAATTCCTGTCAATTGCCGCTTGTTTTGACTCTCCCATGCTGCAGCGCTTGATTTCTGCTTGCTCAAATCAAATGCACATTTTGGTTATTTTTGCATCGGTGAACAACTAATTGCAAAACTTATAATTTTTTCAAATGTCAAAAATTAAATCACTGCCAATTTAAAACGGGGAACTGATTTTGTGGGGGTTCTTGATATGGGAGCACGCACACACACACAACATCCATGCCTATACCTGGGACTTCTGATGAGGTAGTGACTGATCACTACACCACAGGAGGTCGGCTAATTAATGTTATATAAATAAATTTTGAGTAAATTTCAAATTCATGGTTGTATACAAATTAGTCATAATACTGCTCAAGAAATATTTTGATTTTAAATTAATAATTAAGGTCTAATATATCCCTTTTTTAACAATTAATGTACACCTGATGAAGTCCCATGTTCGGATAGGTACTATAATTTTACTGCATTAATTGCTGTGTCAAAATATAATTGTTTTCTTATAGCCAGTGTATTTGTTTGCTACTCATATAACCATGAACTGTTGTGTTTAAAACAGTACAAATTTACGCTGCAATATTCCTAGACGATTATCGCATTAATACTTGAATTGTATTCTTGTTCATTGTATCAGCCATGGAATTGTATCTCTATATATCTATATATCTCTGGTATGAAATTTTTATTCACGTTCAATTAAGCAATATATATAATCTTGTTTTATTATTTTGCATTACAAGACTTTTTCGTGAGGCTGCAGCTTTACAAGTTGTTCGCATTTTTCCCAGAGCTTTTTTGCCAAAATTCTGTCCTTGGCAGCTTCAGACACATCCTGTACCTGAAACATACACAAACTTGCCTAGTTAAAAAATAAGTTACACAAATCAATGATATATAGCTTTCTGCTGACATAGCTGAGTACTTTTACTTTGTCTGTGTATCTTTTCTGGAAGCCAGGTAATTGTCATAAAATATTACCAAAATAAACTTTAATATTCCAGCAATGAGAAATAATTACATCTGCAGGCATGGTTGTAATACATTAATTTTTTTGTTATACAATACTTTGTACAGTCTCCTTATTCTCATACAGACTGCAGTAAGTTTTTTGAGACTTGTCTCCACGGAGTCCAAACGCAGTCTTTTCTTATCCACAACACTTTCTACCGGTTCCTGCGCACATTGGTACGGAAAAGCCGTCGACACTACATCAAACAAAGTAATCTCACATTAGCCCGGATGATCTGGAATTGGTGGGTATTCTCAAAAGTTTACTTGAGGAAAGACCCGCCAGGTGGCTTACTACTTTCGTGGAACTCCAAAAAGCTTATTGCACGATTCTACAAAAGAAGTTGTGGACAAGTCTGATCAATTGAGGTGTGCTCTCAAAGTATGTAAAAGCTGCCAGATCGTTGTACAAAGGCCGTACGGCAACGTTAATAGTGCGAAATAAGCTACCGGAAGAGTTCAAGGTGACAATAGGTCACGATGGATGCAAGTTCCCGCGTTATTTAAGAGATATTTATAGGGGGACTTAAAATATTGGAAAATCGAATGGGAATCCCCCATAGATGATGAGATTTGGTTTACTCTACACTTTGCTGACGATCAAGTGATAATAGCTGGGGATGACGAAAACGCCAACTATATGCTACACAAATGAAAAGAAGAATACGAAAAATGGGGACTGACTATAAAAATGTTTAAAACAGAATATCTGATGGTGGCAGAACATACTATATGTAAGTGCGATACTTTTGTTAAATATTGTTGTAGGTTTAAATACCTAAGGATAACTCTGTCGGGAAACGATAAAGAGCCAAGGCAATCGAGCCATCAACCAATGAAATGGTGTCCTCTGGAACAATAATATAACACTTAAAACAAAACATAATCTATAACCATATTGACATGGAACAGAGTTACAGGAATTTACAAAAAGACCGCCCTGTGGCTGTTGAGATGGACGCTGAGCTGTGGCATTTCTAGGATTGACATTGTTAAAAAAGACAACAAAAGATTATGAACGTTGAAAATACAATTATGGACGATACAGAAAGTAAACGTTTACTATGGTATGTTCACTTGCAACGAATGAAAACACGAGAAGGCCAAAACGAATATGGAAATGGATTCCACATACAAGAAGAAAACGTGGCAGATCTCCGACGGAAGACGACGTCGATGAATCAATGGGGGCAATGGATCTGAAGAAAGCAGAATGGAATGGAATTGTGAACTTCTGCTTACATTTCGATGTCACGCATTCGTTCCCGCTTATGCAGCCAGCTGACTACTATTGTGCTCAACCTTCCTAGTCACAATATCTGTGTCATGAGAAATGCGTATTCACAGTATACCGTTGCAACCTTGCACTACCCGCAAGCTCAACAAAGTGTCTCCTTTCCGTGATCACTGCAGCTTCGCACATACATCAGGTTCGTGGGGGACACCGTAATGAGTAGGGAAATAAAATAAAATTTGTACTATTCCGTAATTGAAAACCGTATTTTTAAGTATTTTATAATTTTAAAACGAAAATAATATTTGTAAATTTTGCGTAGTATTTAAAAAACACAAAGATTATTTTAAAGAAAAAACATTTAAGAGACTGAATTTCGAAGACATGCAAAAATCTAGCATACGATCTAGCTTGATCCAAAATATAAGTTTAATTAAAATATGTACGAAAGAAAAATACTTTCATGTTAGAAATGCGTTTAACTTGCTGCTCAATTATACCGCTTTTAAAAATTAGACTATTGGAGTCTATGTAGACAGAATTAAAATGAAAAAATTTACGTTTGATTGAAAATAATGAATAAGATAGATAGCCAATACTGACAAAAAAGGTAATATAAATACCACACAACGTTTCTGGGATCCTTTTACATTTCGTCAAGTGCTAAGAAGAGCCTAGAGAAACAACTGCACTGGTCAGTTGACACTCAAAAGCGTAGGCTGTTCTTAGCACCTGACGAAAGGCACAAGGATCCCAGAAACGTTGTGCGGTATTTATATTACCTTTTTTGTCTGTATTGGATATCTTTCTTATTCAGAATGAGAATTGTTGCATATTACGGGTCGGGTCAGAACATTGGTAAACCTATCCCTGTTTTAGAATTACTATTTAACATAGTTTTCTTCGTAAAAATGGTTGCTGGGTGATGTAGCTCATAACTCACGTATCGCTCTGATATACGTCTTTTGTTTTTAGATTTCTGCAATTGTTCCTCGTATAGTCTCGATGTTAATAGTGTTGCGGAGCCCGAGTCTTGCGAAAATCTAAGTGACAATTATATTTAGGTTTCCTCTCTCCGATTAATACTAAAATGATAAAAAAATTTAAGCTTTATATTCTCATCGCAGTTAAAATAATGCGAAAACTTAAAAGAATTATTCGATAAGTCAGTCTATTTAAACAATTAACTTATAAGAAATCACAAAACAATAACACATGTAATAAGAAAGATAGCCAAATACAGTCAAAATAAGTGAAGATATAAATACCACACAGCGTTTCTGGGACCCTTGTCCTTTTCTTCAGGTGCTAAGATGAGCCTAGAGCGACACAACTGCACTCGTCAGTTAACATAATTAATTTTCATTCAGACATAATTTTTTTCATTTCAATAAGAGATATGATAACCTACTGGCGATACTGGTTACCCGGGGTAACACGTATTAGGAGGTACTAATCTTGCATTGAACACCTTAACCTGTGTGTTTCAGAGTTAAATATCAACGTACTTCGAGAAATATAGTTAATTCAACGATAGGAAGGAATATTATGTTACAATGTCGATAACCACTCACCTCTTGGGAAAAAATAATTGACTCGAGGATGTAATCAAAAACATAACAACATGAGATTTAAAAAATTTCTGTTCTTCGTTAAATGATGGACAAGTATTATCATGTTATTTCTTCTCATGATAAAACAACTTATAGCGTCTTTTAACTGAATTATGTAAAGGGTTCTTAAATGGCTTTGTTACTTTTATTGGTGCACGAGAGTCGTATCACATTATTCCAGATAATATATGAATCCCACGCTTACGACAAGAGATTACGTTACCTTGCAGTCGACGAAGTATTTCCCGTTCACACCTTCAACTTCCTCTGACACAGCTACATGAATTGTTGTTTGGGCGCCTTCCGCTGTGTCCTAAAAATTAAATGTGTTGCATATCTCTGTACAGTATATAAAGAGATTTGGTAATAAACAAATATAAACCTTTAAAACTAATCCAAATAAAGGTTTTAAAAGCCACAGAATTGGTGTTGGTATCCTACGAAAGATATCTGTATTTACAGCTCCAGGGTGCAGACTGTTCGCGGTGACTCCTGAAATACAAATCAATGTTTAGAAAATATTTGGCTATTGTTAATTATTGTGGGAATGGAGGGTCAGGGTGTTCCGTTTTCTTCAACATCATAAACACGTATCCTTACCTGTTTCTTGAAGACGTACAGCGAGTTCATTAGCAAAGAGTATATTACAAAGTTTGCTATCTGCATATATGATTACATCGTTTTTGTATTTTTCGCCGTTGAGGTTGTTAATGTCGAGCGCACCCCATTTGTATGCCACTGACGCCACTATAACAATGCGACTGGGCGAAGATTTCTTCAGTAAATCTGGAACATAAAAGCAGTTGTAGATTTTCAGAACTTGTTAAACATGCAAAACGTTTATTGAAGTGCAAAAACATTGTCATCTTAGGTTTAGAAAAAAAAACTTCTTATTTAAAAAATTCATTAGAATTCAGCTTTTAACCTGATGATATTGAACTATGCACTGTTAAAAAGAAGAAACTCAAGTTGCAAGTGGTTTCACACTTAAATGATAGGCTTCCTCGATGATGGATCGGCCGTACTGGGTAAAATGATTCAATCTTACATCACTGGTCTCTAAGGTCACCGGACTCCACTATATGTGATTTTTTCTTGTGGGGGGTTTTAAAAGACTCCACTTTCAGCAACAATGGTATCCCTCAAAAAGTTTTTTATTTGGTTTTCCGTCACTTAATTGTATATTTATTAACATCAATAATTAAAACTTGCAACATTTGTAGTTTTATTGAATGTATAATTCTATTGACTCAACATAGGCCTAAATTGAATTAATTAGTAATCTCTAAAACATCAGGAATAAAAACAGTCCTTAACACCACGTGTAGCACTAATCTTAAATATAAGTCAAAATCGATAAATACATTATTCACCAACGAAATTCGTATTAAGTACACGATCTACAAGTCGTTGATAGAAAGTTTGTGAAACAATTTAGTAATCTGAATAAAAAATATTCACGTACCTACTAGAAGAAGAGTGAGCAAAAATGGACCGAAGTGATTAACTTGCATGCACATGTGCAAATCGTCAGTTGTTCTTGTAGATCCCAAACCAGATGCAGCTGCGTTATTGACGAGGATGTCTAGACGGGTTTCCGTTTCTATTATAGTTTTGGCAAACTGCCTGATCGACTTCAGGGAACTGAGGTCCAGTATTTGCACTATTACATCTCTATTTCCTGTGCTTTGTATGATGTCATCTGCAATATTAAATATTAGATGTAGTTAGAATTGTCTATAATTTATCTCAATCATTTATGTCCCCGTATTGTTAGTAAATTTAACTCAGTTTCATTGTTCATGCATGAAAAGCGGAAAATAGCGCTATCGGTAAGATTGCACCGCTAAACAGGACCAAGTGATAATGTGATAATAGTCTTTGTGTGCACAGCCACATCATCTTCAAGTAAGAGGATTCTGTTGTCGAACTTTACATTCGTCTTCGAAATGCGTCTCCACAGGCGAAGGTAGATTCCCAGGTGATGTACCGATTCGCCTTGTGATTTGTTGATTGATATTGAAAAAGCAACCTGTACAGGAAATTGACGTCCTCAGACTAATTCTGGGAATAAGCATCCACTCACCATTCCGAGATCCAGTGCGGATCCTGATCAGCGTTCCTTCCCTGAGCATAATGCTGAAGCATCCCGGAGATCTTAATGTAGTTAAAAGGCTCCTGGTAATTGATAGTTTTGTCGAGTCCTCTTCCTTTGCTCCTTCTTAGAGTAGGAATGTTCTTTGCCGAGAAGCTTCATGATGATATTCATGACGTCATCTAAAAATTAAGCGAGGATAATTTCGTCTTTATTCCGGTCAGCAGCGGCTTGGTTCACGCAGCCTGTAAATAAGTTATGTTTCGGAAAGCTTTGAGTGCTTGTTCCTCTAGTAATCTGAAGCAATCAAGACTCAAGTCTTAATTAACTTCATGCCGTTCCTCACCAGCAGCGCATTCGCAGGACTGAATGTGGTTCGGACTCTCGCGTTAATGGTGTGTATTAATGTCTTTGAAGTGATTCCACCATGAGGATCGTTTCAGATAGGTCGCATGTATCTGTGCGTCAGTCTTCTAGAATGGCCATTTGTTGGAAGACACAACGAATGAGCCAAAGCGAAAGCGATCTATGCATTTCACGTTAAAACTACATGATGTGATTGAGAGACGACGCAAGTGGATCTGTCAGATAGTAGGATGAGCCTTTTAAATATGTAATGAACAGTGCGCCCTCCTCTTAGTGTTGCGATAGCAATGTAAGTAACTGAAATAACAACCTTATTTTGAAGTTTCAAAGATTCTTTGGATCAATTTTTGCCCAGAGTTTTTCTTTTACTTTTTTACCCTTTGCATTCTCATGCTCTTTTTCTATTACGCCAAAATTTTCTGGTTATTACGCTAACTAAAGGCAGTGTTGACGACAGAAAACCTGTACCAAATTTGACTAAAAAATTGCTCTTTGTTACTTCTACTTTTATCTATTTTCTAATCCATAACTGGGGAAGCTCAAATTTATTTTTCAAACAACCAAAAACTGTCTCAATAATCGGCCTTTTTCTCAATAAAATCTTCTCTTTTAGTGAAATTAATTAGTTTTTCATGCTTTTTTTCACTTTAGTGACGAGTTTTATTCTTTATCGCGGTATTATAAACCCCAGTTATGGATTAGAAAATAGATAAAAGTAGAAGTAACAAAGAGTTTACAAAAAATATCGGTTTTTGTGGTTCGACCGTGGTGGTGACCATCATGTACAGAGATGTTATCTTCGTTCATCAGCCTCTTTTTATTGGCAATGCTGGCAATCATATCATGGTCGTCGACACTTCGTATGTAAGTAAACGATTGTAAACGTTGATCGTATCGAGATCGTCGAATAACTGAGCTGAGGTAAATCTGGGTAGTTGGTCAGATAGTTGCTGCTTACCAAGCAAGTGTTCAAGCACCACAATATTTCCAATAATGCCGAATTGCTAAAATTAATAAAAAGCATTTCATAATTTAATCAAGTACTTAGTTTCAGCATATTACAAACATTATAATTAATAAATTAAAAACAATGAGTCAGTAAATACTCTTTCTTACCTAACCAAATATTGAATTACTCCGACAAATATGTTATAAATATACCGTGTTACTTATAAAAAATGTATTCAGACTGTAAAGCATGTTATAATGGTCAAACTAATAGATTACATACAATTACAGTTAATGAGTATATTTTCCACGAAACATTTAATCCACCACTCTTATTGGAAGAATGTTATCATCTTAGATTTTAAAACTAAGTACCATTCTAGATTAGTTTCTGAAATGATTTTTAAAAGTTAAATAACTCGGTTAGAAAGCTCAAAGCGATATCTATGACCCCCTTAATGTTATTTTATGAATATCACGTTTAAATTTACTGGAAATAACCCCAGGAGTGTTTTGGATTATGCATAAACAAAATATAATTCAAGGAAAGTAACAATATTGAAAATATTGACTCAGGAAATATTAAAACTGGTTCCATTGTGCGTATCGCACAAAACTTGGTTTGACTCGAGTGGTCGTACGCTAGTTACGACTCGTATCGTGCCTTTGAGCCGTGTAGTCTGATAGACGCTGATATGCAACGTACAGTTCAGCCTGTATTCCGTATTCTAAATGGTTTAGAAAACGTCGTTGTGCTTACATTGCTTCGTTGCGATAGTTGATCAGTTGAATGTTGTGCTTGGAGTTGATCACATCGCCATTTAGACTCTGTTTAGTTACACAGAACGTTCACGTCATCGGTTTTGATCGCTTGGTTGCGTCTTGCGCAGGATCATAATTAATTGTGTGCTTCGACAAGGATCCAACTAGCACGTTTCTGCAGTTTTACCTACTAATTTATTACAGCAAATCCGACTAGTTTGTCGGATATGCAGGCCGAAGACTGGTAAAGGCCTCAAGTGCTGTACTTGAGAAATGCCGTCTATCTAAGATAGCTCTGCCAGTAAATCCGATCTCTCACATCCATTTGTGGCCGTGGACAATGCAGCGTACGCTGTAGCAGAGAGAGAAGGGTGCTTAATATAAGGGTTTTAGTGTAATCGATCCTCCAAAACTTGACAGCAACTTAATTATTATACGAACGCCAGCTGAGTGGTGTGTCTCCCCCTTCGAACCATCATTTACGTTTTCCCTCCGCGGATATTTTGTCTGAATTGGATTGTACGGATAACATTATATTGTGTCATTGTCGCAATTGGTGTCGAATTGAGAGAGATTTCAAATTGTGTTGAATCGCGCGTGTGTCAACTAGTGTTGCAAGATATTTCGCTTAATTCAACTCGTGTTGAATTATTTGACAATTTAAATCTTTACGTTTCTGTGCGTATTTGGGCTGAATAATAGTTTATTTTAAATTTATTTGTAGTAAATTACTCAAGAGTTTGGATTTACATAAGTTAGTTTATGTAATTGTGCTCTAGTTTCTCGTGCCATGTTGTGACGTCACTTGCGAGTGAGCTTGCTTTTGACGTTATGTCAAATAACTATATACCACTGTGAACAAAAAGTAAGGTGAATTTATTTATAAATTATAAATTCTATATTTATTCTTCCAAATCAATTTCATCCCATTCAAAGTAATTCCCGTCCGATAAAACGCACTTTTTCCAACGCTTTTTCCAGTCCTAGAAACAGTCGGAATAGTCTTTTTCCGGTATAGCCTTTAAGACCTTCTTCGATTAGGTTTTTATCTGTCAACATGACCTTGATTTTCGATTGACTTTGGCGTGGTCTTTTCGGTCTTGCTTCACCTTTTGCACGATAATCGCTGGATTGGTCGGTGGTTTCAGGGTCGTATGCGTAAATCCAAGTCTCGTCACCAGTAATGATGCATTTCAAGTGGTCCTGATAGTCAGACAGCAAAGTTTCACACACATCAACGCGACGCTTTTTCTTTCAAAAAATTGAGCGATTTTGGCACCAATCGAGACTTGACGCGTTTGAGACACAAAACATTCTTCAAAACGGTTTGGGCTGAGCCAAATGATATTCCAACACTATCAACGAGATCTCTAATTGTCCATCGACGATTTTCAAGCACCAAATCTTTGATTTTTTTGGACGTGGCCCTCGTCGGTAGACGTTGATGGTTGTCCAGAGCGCGGTTCGTCTTCAACGCGTTCTCGGCCCTCTTTGAACTCGTTGTACCACTTATATAAATGTTTTTTTTTGTGCTATAGTTGATCACCAAAGGCCTTCCACAACATTTTCAACGTGTCCGCACAAGAATATTCGTTCCGCAAACAAAATTTGATAAAAGTTCTTTGCTCAACAAAATCACCCATTGCAAAAATCGAAAAATTCACTTTTGGTTGTTTACAAAAACACGTGTAATTAGGAAATAATTAAACCTTTTAACAAACAGACGTTTGGCAAATATTATAGACAGTCCTACCAAACTAGGGTAAAAAATTTACCTGCCTTCCTAATACCCGGGAGTTTTAAATTTCACCTTACATTTTGATCACAGTGGTACACCTTACCACGTAAATGTTCGGGTATTTTTTTTTCCAACTTGTATATATTGTGGCCGTTAGTGAAAAACCAAGTTTTCCAATTCCAAAGGCATCGGAAAAAGTTTCTTAAGCCTAAAGACCACGAAATTTTGCACCTATTTTCAGTTTTCCGGTAAGAGAAAAAGCGTGATGCATTTAATTGAAAATAATGTTCAGTAATAAGTTGTATAGAATAAAATCCTGCATCGATTGTTGTACTAAGTACGAAATTCGTTCGAACGGAGTGGTAGAAACCGTTCTTTAAATTTACCACTTCGTTCGACCGAGTCCGTAATCAGAAGTACCTTGGATACAGAATTTCATGCTATACAATTTGTTACTGAACATTATTTTCAATATAATGCCTCATGCATTTACTATTAGCGAAAAACTGAAATGAGGTGCAAAATTTAGTGGTTTTTCACGAGGTCTTTCGAATTGGAAAACTTGGTTTTTACTAATGGCCACAATATATACAAATTTGGGAGTGGGGGATATCCTACCTTGCTCGCGGAGCCTTGTTTTGTTTTTCCGACGTAGATACTGGGCTATTAGTACGTATTGATTATTTACTTTCGCTAAGGCGTTTGTTGAAGCTCAGCCAATTTCGAAGACAAATTAATGGTAAAAAATTTGAATTGTTTCATCTGTTTGCCTGACTTTCCAGAGTATTAGTTGTCCTTGGGTTACATGATACTATCCATGATATCTAAATTAACTCTAAAGCGGAAATTTCGGCTAGAATGTTTTCGAATGTATCTCAATTGCGCGTATCAGCAACTGTGCCCAGTCTAGAAGACAATGTTTAAAATGCTGTTGAAACGTCCAGCTATGGATAAATTTTTTCTGTGCAATTATTTTTCATATTAAATTTGCCAGGAAAATGTATTAATTTTTACGCACTTTAGTAAAATAATTATAACTGGAATATCTTTGCAAATTTTATTAGAGAGAAATATCTTACCCCTCGCTTGGTTGGCTTGTTCTTCATTGCGGCAGGCTAAAATTACTCGAGCTCCTCTTTTTGCAAAATCTCTTGCCGTTTCCTTTCCTATTCCTGAAATTTTTAAAATATATTTAATTTAACTGAAATGTTTTAAAATTAATTGTGTTGAGAAGATAATTTTTAAGTTACTTAGAGTATGACAAGGTTGAATTGTTTATTCACGTACCTGTATTTTAATCGCATTTGCCTGTTTGCAAATGTTGTACGAAGAATATAAATATAATAAATTTGGTCGATATCAACCACTACCTAGAAGCCTTTTAGAAGTGGAATTTATGAAATTCTTATATTTGGAAATCAATAAATTAAAATTACAGCAACGAAGGTAACAGAAGGCGATAGATCTCAATTTATATTAAGTATGTCTCTAAACATTTTCACCAAATGAGACGGAATTTAAGGGATGTTTAATTTTAAGAAAACAATTTTCTGGTCTATAGCTTAGTCTAGAATCAATCGCAGTTGAATGAAAGATGTTCTCTTTATTCTTACCAAAATAAGTGGGGGTGAACTAGGGTGAAACATGTTCCCAATACAATCTTAAACGCGTGAAGAAATTTCTGTCAAACTTCAAGACACTATGGTGTAATAATAATAATACTAATAATATTAAATAAAGTGTGCATCGTTTTAGAACACACGTTATTTACGATCCAGGAAGAAACAACGGAAGAGTAAAACAAGCCTCTCACTTATATTTTCCACAATATTAGGATACCGGGAATATTTTTATCTCTTTACATACCGCCAGTATTTAAGCCTCTTAAGGTACCTGAAGTATTTTTTATTCTCTCTACGGACCGGGAGTACTTTTTACACTCTAAAGATTTCTTAAATCGATAAAGTTACAGTGAAGAACTATACTGGTTAAGACGAAATTAACTATCCGTCGGCATAAGTAGGCTGCACTAAATGAAGTGTTCAAATATTTTACGCTCGATGCCGGTTAAATCACATGTTGACGAATACATTAATGTCTAATTTTATACATTTGTTGGGCTTATATAAATAATATCCGGGAAACAACGGGCACCCAGCTGTCGGAAATAAAATTGATTGTACATTGTTTTATCACGTGAACATCGTACGCCAATCAGAGCCGTTTTGACTTTATCTTTTTAAGCAATTTCATAACGGTTACTGTGTTAACATTAAAGTTGAAAGTAGTTAGAAACAGGAAGTGTCTCGGAGTAATACACCGTTAAAACATAAAATTTTCTGGAGTGTAAAACTCTTTTTAATCTGTCGATAAATAAATATTTACGTATTATACTAATTTCATTTTCATATATTTTCAAGTTGTTACCATTGAATACAACGTGTTACGCTCTTTTACTCCAAACGGAAAGAAACGTATACAGTATTTATGACTTTAAAAGCCGACATCGGCACGACTTAACAAAAAAAAAGGGGGTTTGTGAAAAAAATTACATTGAAAGTCGTTGATAAAGAAAATTGCCACGAGTGTGATGGAGATCAATCCACCCGAGTATTTGCCGCATATTTATTGAAATTGAATCAAGTCTGACGGAAGGGGGGGGGGGGGGGTGACACTTTACGCAATTTAGTGGACTAATTAATATCAATACTTACAAAATATTTAAATAATTTGTAATCCGTACAAATGAAAACCAAACGGTCTCAAAAATTTGTTCATTATATATTCTTGACCGTTTCAAGTTTATATGTACGAGTTGGTACTTAATATTTATAGTTTATTTTGAAATCATTTTTAATTCAAGAACAAACGGTTTCTTTCAATCTAAGCTTAGCACTAAAGGCTGTGAAACTGAAGTAAAGGATCAAGATGGAAAAGTCTCCAACCCAGGACCTCCACTTGTCACGTGGTGCTCTTTCACCATCTGAGGTATCCAGGTCGACTCCCATCACGTGAGAACCTTTCTTCGTCCATTGTCGAGGTTTTTCCACCATGATCATTTAATTCAGTTTCATAGCATTTAGTTCTGAACTTCAATTGTAAGCATTTATTCTGTTTAACAATTAAACATAAAAATAGCCAAATTGTAAGAAAAAATGTGTTGATTAACTAAAACAAAAAAAATCGTTACAGTACCCTTGGTCCCCTACTTAAAACACATTTTGGTTACAACCACCATATGACGCAGTCAATGACACTAAATTTATATGTGATGATCTAATAATAACATACTTTCAAATCTAAGTCTGTATAATTTATGTATTAACCAATTTAATTCAAATCTGTAACTTTGAATTATTTATTTGGTCAATTCTAAATTTCTAATTTATTGTATAAATTTTCCTTATTTAATATTACCTGAAGACGTCTAAAAATAAGATGTCTGTCTTATTGTTTTATTCTTCTTTTTGGCTAATTAATACACTTTTTTCTGACAAATTACTGTTTCGGTTACATTTATTAAATTATGATTGTTGGATTATTTTAAATAATACCTTTCTTCTGATCTTGAATTAAATCATATCCATTCTTCATTGAAGTCCTGAATGTTAGGCCGTGAATAATGTGATTTACTTATGTTCAGGTCTACACAATGGATGCAGTAACTCGCGAGTTGACGGTAAAGAGCACCACGAACCCCGATCCGGAGGAGATTTTTTACATCCTAAACCTTTAATAATGTTTATTGTGTTGTTTCTCTTACATAACTTGATGGCGTCTTAGAACGAATTCACCTTTACATCGGCCTTCACAATTCGGCCACTTCATAGTAAATATCTCATTTTTCAAAATTATTACATAAATAGTGGTACCTGTATTAGCTCCCGTTACGATTGCTGTTTTGCCATTCAGCTTCCTTTTGCTCTTGCACTTTCCGCTTACTGCCTTGTAATATATTCTCCAGGTGATCATACAAATCAAAGCAGTTACAACAAATTTATTGAAGAAAAGCCATAACACAAAGTCACACGCCATTACTAGAACGATCCGTGTGACTATGAGTTTGCAGACACTATGGCCAAGAACATGAATGCATATCTGTTCTTGGTGGACTTCAATGTTACACAGATAAAATCCAATACATCGCGCGCACCTGAGAAGATTTGGAATCACATCTGCTGATAAAACACTCTCTTATGCAATCATTACATTACTAATTTATATCTATCTTCAGATTATTTGTTGTCATTCTGTACTACGATTGCACACATCCCAACTTTGAGATAAGTATTTAGGAAATTAATAAAGTTATCTGATCTCTGGT